>JAODAL010021847.1:0-66088 GCA_025379985.1 Phyllomedusa bahiana
CATCGGCCCCCCCTGTATGTATAGTTCCCCCCCAGCATCAGGGCCCCCTGTAGGTATAGTTCCCCCCCCCCCAGGATCACGGCCCCCTGTAAGTTTTGCTTCCCCCCCTCCCCAGTATCAGGGCCCCCTGTAGGTATAGCTCCCCCCTCCCCCAGCATCAGGGCCCCCTGTAGGTTTTCTCCCCCCCCCCAGCTCAGGGCCCCCTGTAGGTATAGTTTCACCCCCCCCCCAGTATCAGGGCCCCCTGTAGGTATAGCTTCCCCCCCACCAGTATCAGGGCCCCCCTGTAGATATAGTCCACCCCACCCCCCCAGGCCCACCTGTAGGTACTTACTTACCTTGCCGGGCTCCCCCGGCGTCTCCGTCCGCTCCCGGCCCCAAGCCTGCTGCTTTAGGCTTGGGGCCGAGGACAGGAAGTTCAGCAGGCGTCACGATGACGTCACTCGCATCGCGCCGCCTGCCAGCTAGGTACGGCAGGGGGCGCACAGCTCTCCCTGCCACGCCGTTCATCTTAATTGTATGCGCGTCGCATGGACGTGCATACAATTAAGAGAGAGCTGTAGTGAAGCAAGGGGACGGAGCGGGCCCCCCCGTGGTTTCACAGACCGCCCGGGCCCGGTAGAGCAGTACTGGTTGTACTGCCCTATCGGCGGCCCTGCTGACCACAAAGGGGCTCTGATGTCTGCACCAGCACTGCTACCACAAAGGGGTTTAATGTCTGCAACCACCTGTCCTATCATCACAGCCAAAGATAGAGACAGACCTGTTTGTTATATTGTCCAACCGGGGAAGGGGGTAATCAGGACACAATAATCACTGCATCAAAGACTTTTGAAACTTTCAGTTCTAAGAAGACCTAGAAGAGGACAGAGACTGCCACAGAATAAAAAGAGACTTTTCCATTGATTTGATTGTCAAACACACAGAACTATTTTTTGCTTTTACAATTTTTGTTTTCAGCCTAGAATCATGGCCAATGTGGTTTTCTGCACATAGCAACAGAAAAGGGTAACGGTGAATTAGTTCCCTGAGCAAACTAGGGGCAAGAGTTGAAACTTTATTGATTGTTTGAAAGGTCCATAATAGGGCACTTTAGTGTAAGGCTATGTTCACACGGCTTAACTGCGGGGCGTAATTACGCCCCGCAATTACGCCGTGTGGACGGGGGCAGGGCGGGAGCGGGGGAGGGAACGGGGGGCCGGCACCTCGCCGACCCATAGAGAATCACTGCTAGCGGCGCGTATATGCCGCTAGAAAGTGACATGTGAATTATCTCCCCCCTCGGGTATTCGCCAGCAGGGAGAGGAGACGTAATCCATAGTTCTCTATGAGAACTGTGGATTACCGTAATGATTGGGCCGTTTTCAGCCTGTAATTTGCGCACTTCGGCGCGTAATTACGGACTGAAATACGGCCCATTTTAAGCCGTGTGAACATGGCCTAAGAACTCACATGGACCCCCACATGTCTACACAAATGTTTAGATATAGAAGAAGTTGATGCATTTTTGATGGTATTTTAGCAAGTGAAAAAGAATGTTGATGGTGTTAGAAGAGTAAATAGCAAATTAATGCTTATAAAATGGTGGAGTTGTCGGTTTTCTTTATTTTCTCTGTTATTTCCCCAGGATATCCCGAGTGTATGACTTCCAATAGTCAAAGGTGGATTGTAGTGCTAGTGAAATATGTGACTATTTGTTGTCATAATTTCCATTTTTTGTATATTAAAGGGGATTTGCCAAGACGCAAGTTACTCACCTTCTTATCAGCACAGGGAGAATGTCAACAAATCACGCTGAGTCATGAAAGCTGCAGGGCTGAGAGGGTGGGGGGGGGGGAGTAAGGAGTGAGGAAGAAGGGAGCGTCTCAAAACTTAAGTGAAATAACAGTACAACAGTGGATTCTCAATACAGCAGGACACAGCCTGATAGACTGCACTTTCTACCCGGTGCCTTAAAAGCTCATTCATTTTGCCTGTCTTCAGATAAGAAATGTTTCACGCAAGCACGGCCTGTCAGCTCCTCGGTCGTGTCTAGTGGAAGCTTTGAGGTAACTAAGGGGGATTGAGCAATGCTGTAGCTCTCACAGACTTCACTTTTTGTAATCACATATATTTAGAAAAGTGATTAAATACCCATTTTGCAGGTTCCCACGTCAACATTACATCGTGGTAAAACCCCTTTAAACTAATTATAATTCTAGTGTTGTATCACAAGTTATAATCATACAGGCTTGCATACCTCTGTATATCTCTCAAGCCTACAGACTTCACTTAATTTACGATCTGAGGGGGCCCGCATCGTCTGGTTTCGGAGTGATTCTGTATTTTCTTATCTTAGTCTCAGGGAGCTGGCCCCTCCATGATACAAGATGAGGTAATACAAAAGAACTTTGTATTCTAAGTGGACACAATACGTAGGTTGCGTCTGCCAGTTTTTTTGTTTAAGACATATAAGAGCCAGAGAGGCTTTGGTGAAATTAGAAGCTGGTACACAGTGCTGAAGATGCTCTCGCTGGTGTTGAGTGAAGTCCCTCCTGGAGTTCCCTGTTTTTGCCATTTAGCTTCTCAATGGTTGAAGTCATAAAAAAACAGGTGATGTTATAAGCTCTGAGGAGGTGAAGTTTGTAAGTATTTAACCTTTGTAAATACATATTTAGCAAAACTGTCCCCAATGTCACACTATTTTCTGTAACCAGTTTATTCTTACTTATATGTTATATTCTATGTTAAATAAAATTGTGTTGTACCCTGACTGATTGGCCTTCTTTAAAGCTGTACCTAAAACCTGTATTGAAAAACTTGGCAAAACAAAAGGTCAAGGTACATCAGTGTCAGATCACACTATTCCTCACTGTCCAGGCATTCTCTAGTGAAATGTGCTGCCCAGTGTCAGAAAGCTTGATTTCAGGTGCAGGTAATGGGTCCTCCAACAGGATAATGACCTAAAACATACAGCTAAAACATCCAAGAATGGCTAAGAGCAAAGCACTGGACTATTTTGAAGTGGCTTCTATGAGCCCTGACCTAAATCCTATTAAACATCTGTGAAAGGAGCGGAAACATGCAGTCTAAAGAAGGCCCCTTCACACCTGAGACAGCAGGAGTTTCTCATGAGGAGTGGGTCAAAATACCTGTGGACAGGTACGGAAGTCTCAATGAGACTTAAAATATTAAAGAGGTTTTGCAACAAAATAAAATTGAAGTAGGAAGCTTGCAAATTAAATTGTAAACATTTTCACCATTCATCATTATAAAAAATTCAGGACCATTTTTGTTTTAGCTGCCACCATAGTAATCCATAGTGAACAGCTCGTCTCTAGAAGATACAACCAGTGACGAGAGCGATCACCTCAGACACTGACTGCTGAGGGAGTGTTCAAGCCCCAAGTACTGTCATTCTACTCCTGTCCTCTGTATTCTTTAGTAATAAGTCAAAAAGTGCAAATTAGTAAAAGCAAAAAAGAAACCTCAATTAGGTATGTGCATTGAGGGAGGGAAACATATTTGGTTCTTGCAGTGATTTGAACCTAAAGATCCCTATGCTATAAGGCAGAAGTACTAACCCCTCAGCTACTCACAGCTTTTGACATAAACAGACCTTTGTTTGACTAGAGTGAGCACATTGTGAGGAAAGACATGGTGATGTTACGCCTTCTGGCTCACAACAGTTCAAACAAATCATACACACCTCTTTTGAACACACTGAAAGCTGAATCATGGCAAACCAGGCATGAAATGCTTTCGTAGTAAAACCTCTTTAGGTCAAGGGTACCAACATTTTTGATCAGGTTGGATTTATTAGTTTGTTTTTTAAAACTTTTCGGTTAAACCAGAATTAAAAAGCAATGTCTGATTTTTGATGTCACATACATACTTACCAGCATGTGACGTGGGAACCACTGTAGTGGGGGTCATTTATGTCCTCTCAATCTTATTTGAACACACCTTCTGCTCAGGTGGCAAATTGAGCATAAATCACACCCCAACACAGTTCAGGCACTCCAAAAAGTATACGCCATCACCACGTTTCTCAATAATCAAATTTGGAGGGAAGAACTCAGTCACCCACAAACCCAACTGACCGGCACTTGCAGGCAGGGCCGGACTGGGAATAAAAATCAGCCCTGGCACACAGCCCCCAGCAGCCCACATACAATATCCACTTAAAAAAATTTCCCCTTGTTCTCGCCCCTCCCCCAGTTTCTAAAATAAACTACACTATAAAGGTGCTTTCACACTGAGCACTTTTGATGCATTTTTTATGTGTTTTTGGTGCGTTTTTGTGCAGAAAGGCAGAGCAGCTAATAGTGTACATTTCTGCACAAAAAACGCATAAAAAAATACACCAAAACCGCTCCGTGTGAGAGCCCCCTAAACACAAGCAAGAAAGAAAAAGTGGTGCAGAGCAACCCCTCATCAGAGTCTGGTGTGCACTTGCTTTACAATCAGGGACAAGCCCACACTGACACTACATAAGCACCAGCATAACCTACAACACAGCCAATCACATCACCAGTGGTCAGGTCACCATCACATGAATAAAAGCACTGATTCAAAAAACAGAAGTAAAATGAACCGCTGACAGCAGAGACTCACAGGAGACGTCATCTCTGAGGGGGAGATGTTCTCTTCTCCTTTTCTTCTTCTGGCCCAAACCTCCATGACGTCTTCCTGATGAGTCGTTCCTTCCATTTCTTTCTCTGTCCGGTACGCATGAAATTTGTCTTTTTTCTCCGGTCACTACTCGCCCCGTAGAATTTACCACAAATACATCTTAGACTCCTCTTTTTTCAGCACTTTCCTATCAATTCCCAAACAGCGTTGTTAGACCGTAAAAATTAGAAATTAAAAAATGTCAGATAAGTGGCAAGTAAAAGGTAGACCCCTTAGGTAGGTAAACAGGGCCTTCCTCCATTAATTTGGTTGGTAGACAGGGCCTACCCCTGTTTAATTGGCCCCAGTAACTAGCCAGGTAGCTGGGGCTGCCCCCAGTAACTAGGCAGGTAGTGGGGCTGCCCACAGTAATAGCCCGGTAGCTGGGGGGTGCCCACAGTAACTAGCCAGGTTTGCTGCCCACAGTAAACTAGCCAGGGAGCTGGGGCTGCCCACAGTAACTAGCCAGGTAGCTGGGTGCCACAGTAACTAGCCAGGTAGCTGGGGCTGCACACAGTAACTAGCCAGGTAGCTGGGGCTGCCCCCCAGTAACTAGCCCGGTAGCTGGGGCTGCCCCCAAATAACTGCCAGGTTGCTGGGGCTGCCCCAGTAACTAGCAGGTAGCTGGGGCTGCCCCAGTAACTAGCCAGGTAGCTGAGGCTTTCCCAGTAACTAGCCCGGTAGCTGGGGCTGCCCCCAGTAACTAGCCAGGTAGCTGGGCTGCCCCCAGTAACTTCCAGGTAGCTGGGGCTGCCCACAGTAACTAGCCAGGTAGCTGGGGCCCACCCACAAAAACTAGCCCGGTAGCTGGGGCTACCACAGTAACTAGCCAGGAGCTGGGTCCCCAGTACTAGCCAGGTAGCTGGCGCCCCAGTAAATGCAGGTAGGGCCAGTAATTAGCCAGCTAGGGCCAAATATGTAGGCAGAGGGCCGTATTAGGCAGTCAGGGCAAATATGTAGGCAGTCAGGGCCATAATTTGCCGCTAGGGCCAGTATGTAGGCAGGCAGGGGCACTAATAGGCAGCAGGGCCAGTTTAGAGACAGGGCCACTTATAGGGAGACAGGGGCAGTATATAGGCAGACAGGGCTGGTATATAGGCAGACAGGGCAGGTATATAGGTAGACAGGGCAGTATATCGGTAGCCAGGACTGGTATATAGGTAGACAGAGCAGCATATAGGTAGCCAGGGCAGGTATATAGGTAGCCAGGGCAGGTATATAGCCAGACAGGGCTGGTATCTAGGTAGACGGAGCAACATATAGGTAGCCAGGGCTGGTATATAGGTAGACGGAGCAACATATAGGTAGCCAGGGCAGTATATGGGCAGACAGGGCTGCTTTTATAGGTAGCTAGGGCAGCATATGGGTAGACAGGACTGGTATATAGGTAGCCAGGGCTGGTATATTGGTAGCCAGGCCAGCATATGGGCAGACAGGGATGGTATATAGGTAGCCAGGGCAGCATATGGGCAGACGGGCTGGTATATAGGTAGCCAGGGCTGGTATTTTAGGTAGCCAGGGCAGCATTTGGGCAGACAGGGCTGGTATATAGGTAGCCCGGGGTGGTTATAGGTAGCCAGGGCGCATAAAGGGCAGCCAGGGCTGGTATATAGGTAGCCAGGGTGGTAATTAGGTAGCCAGGGCAGCATTTGGGCAGCAGGGCTAGTAGTTTAAAAAAAATAAAAACAATACTTCCTGAGGTCTCGCTTTTTTCAGGGAAACAGAAGGCCGCCGGCAAACAGACTGGCCAGGGCGAGCGGGCACGCGATGAACGTCACCACATCGCGCGCCTGCCCCGCGGCCTCCTGGGAGCTGAACAAGACGGGATCAGAAGATCCCAGATGTTTGGGCCCCAGCCCGCTGCTTGCACACGCGCGGTTGCAGGAGGCGGCCGTGATGGCTGCATGGCTGGGTCGGTGACCCGGCGTGCAGCGGTGGCGAAGGGGGCCTGTCGGTCCCTGCCCAGGGGTCCAGTCGCTGATGCGCCCCTTGCGGCCCCTGGCCATCACGACGGGCCGGAATCGGGGGTGCCGGGGGAAACATGGTCCCCTCGGCGGGCGATCCGAACCGGCACTGCGGCCCGGACCCCAGCGGCCCGTCGGGCAAAGGCCCGGGCCTGCTTGGAGTCCGGGCCTGCTTGCAGGGTTAAAACACTCTAAGGCACAGGTGTCAAACTGCCGGCCCTCCAGCCTTGGGAAAAATACAAAATCCCATCATGCATTTGTATAATCTCTAACAGTGGGCATGATGGGAGTTGTAGTTTTCCAACAGCTGGAGGGCCGGCAATTTGACACCCCTGCTCTAAGGGTATGTTCACATGGCGTATCTGTGGGGCGTACTTCGAGGTGTAATTGCACTGCAATGCGCCGGAAGCATGCCTCACAAATAAGGTAAAATCATGATGATTCTACAGCATATTCCCTGGAGCATAGTACGTGCCCGTAGAAAGAAATGATATGTCACTTCTTTCAGGCACTGAAAAGGAACATTTTCTTTAACACAATGTTACTAACACAGTGTTATAGAAAATGTTGTTTCTTGCTAAATATGATGGTTGTCCATTATTATTTAAAGACATGTTCCGCCATGTTCACATTTGCTTGACAAAGCGGGAACACCCTCGAAACGTAGCAGGTGTGCAACTTACCGCCAGTCGGTAGCTACCCTCCTCTAACTACTAGCAGTGGATACTGCATGTTCAATATGGACTCTGTGGACTATACAGGGATAAACCTCTGAGAAAAGATCTGCTTTACTATTAACTGCAAGTATAATGAATTTTGTTATGTCTTTGCACCATTAGGGTTTAAGATTTACTTAAAAATAAAAATGGGTCAGTTGAGAAACTTTGAAAGCCTACTACATTGATGTGTTGGACCATAAAAAACGGCACTTCAGCCCTCAAAAAAAGAAATCCCTCATTTAGGTGCAAAATATAAAAAAAAAAATAAATTATCAGTCTCAGTAAATCTATTTTTTTTTTTCTTAACTGGATGGTGACCACCCATTAACTATAAAGGTAAAAAACACGCGCTGTTGTACCATACAGTATAGGCATACCTTTTTTTATTAATGTATAGCTAAAACAACGAATCAAAATATATACATTTTTGTGTGTACGACTTTTTTTAAACATATCTGTCTACCTTATAGGGACACATTTGCATACGTTTGTATCCTTTATTTAATAAAAACATATTGGATTTTAGTTAAAAGTCTGTTCTAGTCAATCAAGTTTTGTGATTTGAATAGAATAATGCATAAGTTAAACTCATGTAAACGTATTCCATTATGTTTGCATACATTGCTCATTGACTTCAATACAAAAAAAAGATGCTGGCGCATAGGTTTTTTTGCAGGACACAAAAAATGTAGTAGACTACGTTTTTCTGAACCCAACAATAACAGTAAATCGAGTCGAACGTATTCAAAAGGAGGCTCTTTTGACTTCACAGTTCACCATTATAGTCTATGGATACATCAAGCGATACGTTACAATACTGTATTTGGGTCAAAATGTATATGTTTGACATAAGCAATAAACGTTATGTGAACCGTGAACTCTGCACTGATGATCTGTAATGTCCATGCAGCGTGCATAGCTGCAGACCAATTTTGCAGCTGTGCAAGTGGAGTGTCGAGCTCTTCAGGATTGTTGTACATACAGCGCTCAATGAGCATGGTATATACAGATAGGCAGAAAGCCTTCTGGCGCAGATGTTCATGTGACCACCATGACTAGGTAAATGTAGATGCTGTTGGGCTTTATTAGATTCTTACAAGCTCTGCAGTGACTCCAGAGGACTGTAAAAATGACCCCCAGATGTATTTTTCTGATCTTATGGTGTGCAAGTGTAAAATAAAATAGAAAAATCATACGCAAAAATAAAAAATATTAACAGCCCAAACTGTACTTTTTAGCCCAACCCCAACAACACAAACTTTATATCACCTATATTTGAATGTCTATGTTGGACAAGTCTTTAGTAATATCAATGGTACTCTTACATAAATAAACCATAAAAAAAAACTCTTAGATAAATACTTGAATCTTCATTTTCAACACATGAAGATTTATCGATAATGCAATTAGTTCAAAAACAGTGATTCATTCTGACATTAGATTACACTACATAATTATTAATTGATTACAGATTCCAAGTACCAAACATGTCGGTCCTTAGAGTACCTTTTTCGGCAGAATAATTCTTCACTAAAAATATTCATCTTGGCTCAACCATCCCTGCCCTATTGTTGCCCGTTCAAGAATATGGTTCTGGTACAATAAGAACCTAAAAAACTTTCATGTAAACTAGCAGTGTTCCAATTTTTGCAATACATACAATAATGTCAGAGAAGACGGATAACGAATGGCAGTCCTAACTAATGTCAGAGTGCCCACTAAACCCCACAGGAACCTTGGGCCCAGGTGCTAATACAATCCTTCCCTTTATAGTTATACATCTGGTGGAAACTCTAAGGGCGACATGTATGAACGGGTCTGCGCCAGAATTCTGGCCTCAAAAAGCTGTAGTAGACCAGTTCTATAGATGTATGAACAGGCGTACTCCAAACTGTGGCGTGATAAGTGCCTCGGTACCGCGCCAAACACTTTTTAGCGTGCCAAAGTTTTGCTGCGTTCTGAGGTCGTGTCGCACCACATTAGCAGAAGTAGACACATTTATGATTCTTTGACACCAAAACTTTGGCGCAGAACAGTTAGAAAAGCCAGACCAAGTTAGAGGGGATCTGCCTGAGCCAGACTTGTCATATTGACACTAGACTGCTCCTGTATGTATGAACTGCAGAAGAACAGCTTCATACATTCTGGTGCATTCTATACTACCTTAAAGTGATTTAGAATTGGTCTATCAGCACCAGAATTCATACATGTCACACTAATTGTCAATGCAGCATTGACAATGCATTGTCAATGCAGCATTACATGCCATGTATCCAACGGTGATGCAAAAATAACCCTCTATAGAAAGTACAAAGGGACAATGTATTTTATTCATTTATATGCGGACAACAATTCCCAGTAGTGTGCAGACAGATTGTCATTACTATCTGCCTACAATGTAGATCCAAACCTGAATCTATATTAGCTTGTCAGTACCAAATGTTTCTGGAGTGTGGAAGGAAAGCCACACGAATATGGGGAAAACATTCAAAGTCGATGCAGATGTTGGTCAGATTTGAATCGAGGATACCATTGCTGCAAAGCAACAGGTCTAATTTCTGAGCCACCATGCTGTCCCCAGCAGCATGTGATAGCTATATCAATGCCACTAACTGGAGTTCAATATATTACTTAGGTTGGATTTGGCCATAGCTGTCTTCTACAAGATAGTTAGGGATCTACCATTTTCTTTTGTCCATTTTGCATATGAAAAGTAAAGCGTCAATAAACAGAAATAGTTAAAAAAGAATTAACAAATAATTTTAGGAACCACATCTGAAATTATAGCCTAATCTAGTAATTTTTATTGAAATACTATTTTATAGCCAAAATAAAAATAAAAACTTACCACAAAATATAGATATTTGGGGATCATAAATATATTTGGGGGGTCAAAAATAATACATTAAATGCAAAGGAGGATAAATGTAAGCCGACTTAGAAAAGAAAAGCAAGCTTGTACCTTGTAGCAAAAAGTGTACAAAAGTAAAGGAACCTTGTCTACACTTTTTAATAAACAGTTTTCAAGACATCAAAATAGTACGTAAAATTTTAATAAATCATTTATGCCTCTTAGTGACGAGCTATTTGTTCTCTAGGGGAAATCTATCATGCTGTACCTTAAAATACTTTCAGAGATTAGCAAGTAAAATTTAGTTTCAAAAGATTTCATTCTCAAAAAGGCTGGTTACCCAGCTAAATTAAAGAAAAATGGTTCCACATAAAAACACCATAATAATAAGGCATAATAACCTTATAGATGAGGTTGGAAAACAAGTAGTGCATATAAAAGTTCATAGAAAAAAAAAGAAAAACATCAGAAAAACAAATACATGATAAAAAATACATAGTACATGAAATATAAAAGTAAGAATATTACTCCATTAAGTGTGGACTCATTTTAATTCTTATTAAAAGGGAATCTGTCACAGTGACCATGCTATCTGGTCTGTGGGTTCCATGTTATAGAGCAGATTAAAGATATAGTTTTGAGAGGAAAGATTCAGTAGAATTTTGATATATTCCTATAACTTACTGCTTATTCTGGCTTCAGGAGTCCAGTGGGCGGTCTCATCAGTGATTGACGGCATTCTTTGTATAAATGTGCATACAGAGATAGCGGTCAGTTGCTGCTCACTTGTCTAGAAATGATTATGAAGACCATTTCCCTATAATGTGACGTACTGAATTCTACAATCTAAAACCATAGACTTCAAATCTGTTTCTCATGACTGTCTATCCGTGCTCTGACCACGGTGGATCCACCTATGCAATTCTACTAATTGGCCCTCTCCGGTGTGCATGCAAAATATGGTTTGTGGAGTCCCTTCACAATACTAAATGCATGGAGCAATATAAGTGCATATTTGATATAAACAGAAGAATATATACACGTGTGGACAGGGCTGTCTTTTCCTTTTGGGCCGGTAGGGCCTCCCCGGGGGCCCCAAAAACCTCGGGGGCCCCCCCCGGGCCCCGCCTTCCCCCCAGGGGAGGACGCCCCTGTGGCGGGTCCGGGCAGCGCGACCTCTGCAGGAGGTCGCTGGACCCGCTGGTTTTAAGCAGCCGGGGAGGTGTGTATCCCCCTGGCCGCTGTATATCCTCGGCCGGCGCCCGCAGGCTTGGGCCCTGGAAAATTTAGGCCCAAACATCCGGGCATAGGGGGCTTGATGATGTCACCCCTCACGCCGGAAACAAGCCCCCCGGAGCGCAAACCCAAGCAGGGAGGTGGAAGGGTAAGAAAGATTTTTTTAATTTTTTTTTTTTTTAATCACAGGGGGCCTGGCTCAGGGCCCACTGGCTACAGGGGCACTGGCTACGGGAGGGCAATGGTAAGGGGCACTGGCTACAGGGGGCAGGGACATGGCTACGGGGGGAAACTGGTACAGGGGGCACTGGCTGCAGGGGAAAGACAGGGTACAGGGGGGGCAACATGGTACAGGGGGGCACGGCTGCGGGGGAAGACATGGCTACAGGGGGAACTGGCTAAAGGGGAACATGGCTACAGGGGGGGAAGACATGGTACAGGGGGGGGGCCGGGAAAAGGGGGCAGAAAGGCTACAGGGGGAAAACTGGCACAGGGGGCAGGGACAGGGGGAAAAAAACCTGGGTTTTGGGGCAGACAGGGCTCAGGGGGGCATGGCAAAGGGGGAAGACCATGGCTACCGGGGGCATGGCTACGGGGGGCAGACATGGCTAGGGGGGGAACATGGTACAGGGGACACTGGCAAAGGGGGGGAAACTGGTACGGGGGGACAAGGTCGGGGGGCAGGTTCAGGGGCAACATGGTCAGGGGCACTGGAACAGGGGGCAAAATGGTAAGGGGACTGGCACCGGGGGGACATGGAACAGGGGAACTGGTACAGGGGACACTGGCTTGGGGGGAACTGGCTACGGGGCATGCTCAGGGGCCCCCAACAGGGGGGGGCAGGGTACGGGGGCAAAATGGTACAGGGGCCCCGGTACAGGGGGCAGACAGGCTACAGGGGGAAACTGGCTCCCGGGGAACATGGCTACAGGGGACAGGGCTCAGGGGGCGACATGCTACAGGGGGCCCTGGCTCAGGGGGAGCATGGACGGGGATGGTACGGGGGGAAAAACATGGCACAGGGGGGCATGGCTACGGGGGCACGGTACGGGGGCCTGGTAAAAGGGGAAAGACATGGTACAGGGGGCAAAATGGCTAAGGGGGCCCCTGGCTCAGGGGGCAGACATCGCTACGGGGGGCACGGGCTACAGGGGGAAACGGTACAGGGGGCATGGCTACAGGGGACATGGCTAAGGGGGAGACTTGGTAGGGGGGGCACGGTAAGGGGGCAGCTGGCTACAGGGGCAGAACGGGGGGCGGGGGACATGGTACAGGGGCACTGGTCGGGGGGGGCACTGGCTACAGGGGGCGATGGTAAGGGGGGCACGGGGTACAGGGGGAACATGGCTCAGGGGCGACATGATACAGGGGAAAGGGGCTACGGGGGGGCAGAACATGGTTACGGGGGGCACGGGCTACGGGGGCACTGGCACGGGGGGGGGGGGGCAGACAGGTACGGGGGAACTGGAACGGGGGCACGGGTTAAAAAGGGGGGGGGGGGAATGGCTACGGGGGGGACGGGCTACAGGGGGCGACAGGCTACGGGGAAATGGCTACGGGGGGCAACATGGCTAAAAGGGCACGGCCAGGGGGCAACAGGGCTACAGGGGCACTGGCTACAGGGGGCAGACTTGGCTACGGGGGCAGCAGGTACAGGGGGAATGGCTAGGGGGGGCACGGGCTACAGGGGGCAACGGGGCTAAAGGGGAAAAACTGGTACGGGGGGAACGGGGTTTCAGGGGGCCGGTACAGGGGCGGAAAGGGGGAAGGGGGGCCCTTGGTCAGGGGGATTTTTAAAGGGGGGTTTTACAGGGGGAAAAAGGGGGAACCAAAAGGGTTTTTAAAGGGACTTTTTTGGGGGCTAAAAGGGGGGAAACTGGGGTAAAACAGGGGGAATTTTTTGGGGCCTAAAAAAAGGGGGTTTAAAGGGGCCCACCTTTTTCAGGGGGAAACCCTCTACAGGGGGGAATTTCCTAAAAAGGGAATCTACCGGGGTTAAAACTCCCCCCTTGGTGGGTAACCATTATACCTATTTATTTAAAGGGGGTGTCCATAAAACATGTGGAAAAGGTTCTAAGACGTTTGTGGTTCATTTTGCAGGGACGAGTTCGGCGGAAGAAGTGTCATGGTGGTCTGGACAAGGGAAAGGAAAAAAAACGATAAGGGGTGAAGATCAGATAGGACGTCTCCCGGGGAGTCCCTGATGTCGGGGTTACTTTGTTCTATATTCGATCAGTCTGTAGTCTCTGTCATGTAAAGGTGACCCGGTGTAGATGCGGTGTTGTAGGTCAAAGTTTGTTGCAGTAATGTATTATTTGTTTCTTGAGTGTTGTGTTTTTTTTGGGGGGGGGGGCCCATGCACACTTGCCCGGGCCCATGTGTGTAAAGACGGCCCTGCGTGTGGATATAGGTTTATACACACACATATTGTAGGCAACCAGCCAGAAAAATAGTGGAATGCAGATATGTGCCGAGGATGATGTTATATTCATTGGGGAAGTTTCAGGGATTTTAAGGTGGCTGATCCAGCAGTACATCCCACCCTTTCCATAAAGATGAGGTGCAGAAAGAGAACTACAATGTGTGTACATATAGACAAATCCCTCTTGTTAACGTGCTTCGAGCATTTGCCAGTAGAAAGGTCCCCACGCTTTCTTTATATCAAGAAAAAAAATTTTGTTGGAAACAGCAACTTTATAAAATACTTTATTGTTTTAAAAAAAATGAAAAATTAATTGCCAAAGGCTTTTTCCCCACTTTTATATTAAGCCGAACCGGAAAAATGTTCTCCTTGGATTTTCTCCAAGTTTTAGAATATCGTCTTTAGATAAACACGCTGAGGAGACGTGCCATCGCACTAGGGGCCACATGTATGCAAACTGTCAAGGGCTTGGGCTTTTTCAACCGATTTTTGGGTCCTTTTTTCGAATCCGTTTTTTTTTAAAGTGAAAAACTGCATCCGGAAAACGGATCCGAAAACGCAAGAGTTGATACTTTATTTGGATCCGTATTGTATGTTTTTGACTTGTGTTTTACGGATAAGAGTCTCTCTCTCTCTCTCATCCATCCACCCCCCTGCAGCACTTCACCTCACCTCCCATCCATCTCCCTGCAGCAGCCGCTCACCTCCGATGCCTCATCTAGCCGCCGCTCACCGCCGATGACCCGTCCAGCCGCCGCTCACCGCCGATGCCCCGTCCAGCTGCCGCTCATCGCCGATGCCCCGTCCAGCCGCCGCTCACCGCCGATGCCACGTCCAGCCGCCGCTCACCGCCGATGCCCCGTTCAGCCGCCGCTCACCGCCGATGCCCCGTCCAGCCGCCGCTCACCGCCGATGCCCCGTCCAGCCGCCGCTCACCGCCGATGCCCCATTCAGCCGCCCACTGCGCTTTTCGCATCCGCTTTCAGGAAGCAAAGCGCCGCAGGTGCCAAAAGCGCACTCCATTATCTCCTATGGGCTTTCACTTGTGTAGAACGCAAGAAGAATTGACATGTCAATTCTTAAAGCGGATCCGAAAAGCGCAGTGCAGGAGAGCTCTCAAAAGCGCATGGCCGATCTCCCGTGGGAACAGCGATGCGCTTTTGCCTTTGAAAGCAATGTTAATCACACTGACAATTGTTAGATCCGTTTTGCGGATCCATAAAACGGATCACAAAAGCGTTGTGTGAACAAGCCCTAAAACTCACTTTGTTTCCCATTGCAACCAAACAGAGATTGGTTGCTATAGGAAACAAAGTGAGTTTTAGACCTGAACACTTTTCATACATGTGGCTCTAGGTGCAACGTTTCTTCAGGAATACGTAGTAAGCTACTGAGTCCACTTATATAGTCACAGTTCAATTTATCATTACTTCTATACGATTTTATACAGTGTAACCCAGCTTACATATATTCAGAAAAGAACAAACATAACCACATTCATTTACAATAAACACAAATAACTTTGTTATTTTAAATTTAGTATTTCATTTAACCGGGACACATCATTCCAAATAATGAATCCAAAATGCCTCTCTTTGGAGTAATCTATTCGATAGAGACGAAGAATCGTGACCAACAACTTCCTCTAGCACACACTATCTTAGATCGCTTACTTGGTGCTTCGCTTCAAAGAAATGACGGGTGGCCGTTGTCTCACCATATTATTTCATACGTTAATATGAGCTGGTTAATATGTTTTCATATTAATCACATTTTTATACATTTTTGGTTATTTTCCATATGACTTTTAATATTTTTTAAAAATTCTTAAGTCCTACAGATTTTACTTTGGGCACTAGGCCTAATACTAGTCTAACACATCCTGTTCTGTAGAGAGAGATTTTCAGCAGTGTGCTCATTACCAGCACAAACAGGGTCAAACTGAAAGGACACACCAATGTGTATAGATAACACAGGATCCACCAGTCACAATAGGAATTGTAGTTGTAGCTGTAGTAACACTGAGAATAACTACATACAGATGCACTCTATTTACTAGTTAGGTGACTTCTAAAGGCAATTGGTTACACTGGATCTTAGTTAGAGGTTGCAGAGTACGGGATACATATGCACACCACACAGTTCCAGGGGTGTGTATACTTTTGCAACCCACTGTACTTACCACCTTTACAAAAACTTCCCTTCCTATTGCTACTTATAATGCTATGCCAGTTGGTACACTAAAGCTTTACATGCCGTGCCTAAAATTCATGCCACACAGATTGTGACTTCAAAATAAGAGTTCTGAGACTCAGAGAGATTAAAGTCTAGTCACCATCTACATAGATCAGAAAAACTTCTAGTATTCAGATGGCTCAGAGCTTGATCTCCCATCAAGGTTATTGGTGTCTATTTTTCTGTGTCTTTCTTCTTCATTTCAGTCCAGAGGATCAGACACCTCCAAACAAGTCTCAGAACCTCAGTACATTACTATACAGATTGTGAAATTCCCTCTGAGAAGAAGTTCAGGTCCAAAGAAACCAAGTGTTATCTTAGGAACAATTTTCCAAGTTGGCGGATTGTTTTGGGGTTTGTAAGCCCCTCAGTTGGATATCTTAACACTACTAGTGGCCATCTCATTCCCAGCACATTAAAGACTTTGGGTGGCATGTCAGAAAAGAGGCGCCTCCACGCCAGTTTTAAGGTGCATTAAATGAGTGCCTAGTGCACCTAAATGAATGAACCTGTCAAAAATCTAGCGTCTGGTATACCTTGCATAGTATAATTGATGCGCCTAATATATTGTAAAGTGCTGTGAAATATGTGAGCGCTATATAAATAAAGAATAAAATTATTATCTAGGGGCATAACATAATGTAGGCGCATAGCATGTTATTGCTAGCATATTTAATGCACCTACTTTAGGCGCATTCAAATGTGTCATGCCTGGCGTATAACGCATCTAATTTTCATGTACCACAGTTCATTTATATAGAGAATGGGGCATCAACCGTTTTTTGGTGCAAAATACACAAAAAAATGGTGCAGCTCTATTGGGACATGTCGCTCTTTGTGGATACATGACCCATTTGAGAATGTCACAACCTCTGCTAGTAACTACGGCCTACTGGACCCATTACAAACTTCATCATGATTTACCACCATCCTACTGTACTGTTATATGGTTTGGCCGTTTTTTTCAAGATTTTGCACTTTGCTCGGTTATCTTGTCTGCCCTCAGCAACTCAACTAGCCATTCATTTCTTTAACCACATTTTCTGCCTGCATGGACTACCACAACGCATTACTTCCGAATGAGGAGTCCAGTTTGCTTTGAAGTGCTGGGCTTTTCTTCTGCTTACCGTTCCCATTCCCAGACCAATAGGCAAGTGAAACATGCAACCCAGGTGTTCTCCTAGGTGAAATTATCATATGACAACCATTCTGGCAAGCACTTTCCTTTTCTTCGTGCAAAGGCAGGGCTCTTCCTCCTCTTCTCTCTTCTGTTGTGCAAGACCTTTGGATACATCATCGTTATATATCAAAGTCCATTAGATTTAATTACATCTAACATAAAGGGAGGAAAGTGTAGGATTTCTGCAGTTTTGCCTCGATTTGCACAAAATCACAGCAATATGCATAAAAATGTTGGCAGTCCTGTTCCTCTCCTCTTTCTCTCTCCCTCCCTGCATCATCTCTGATCACTGTTGGTGGACCACAGAAGGCTTCCCGCTCCTCCACACCATTTGCACGGTTGTTAAAGTTGGAGTCTACACACCATGTTAGAATTTGGCAGGAGGATTTTGTTGGTTGAGAAATTATAGTATAGAAGGTAGAAAAGTGTATCTCTAGAATATCTATTGCATTGGGTTGATGTTTAATGTAGTCTATAAGTTTTGTCTATAGTCTGTAGTCTATAAGGTTTGTTTCTTTTTTTTGGAATATTAAACCCCCTAACAATGTAAAAGAATTCTGCACATAATATAACTAGATTGTTAAGTAAACTAATTCTAATTAAACCAAACGATACAATCAGGTATAGGAGGTTCAACTCATGGAATTAGGTATTACAGTTTTACCATTTAGAACAAGAAAAACATTTACAAAGAAAAGAGGTCTTAATTTGGCATGTAGGCTAAAGCAGGCCTGCACAACATACAGACTGCAAGGCAGTACAGGTCGGTACAGCCCCCAAATCCTGCCAAGTCATGCAGATCTGGGCTAAAGTGAAGGTGCTTTGTATTAGGTGAAGCATTCCACCTATGTCACTTAAGGTGATAAGCAACTGAATCCTTGGACCACTCAAACAGCTATTATTTGTTATATGGTAAGACATTTAATCATCAAAACGACATTAGTGACAAGACAAAAAAAAGATTTTTGTTAGTTGCGGTATCATAAGGAAGAAGTTCTAGAAGTTCTTTGGAGAAACAGATTAATCTGAGCTTAGCTTGTGAACCTGTGTCCATACATGTTGGGTGTGACGGATATGCTGGGCATTATGGTAATAGTGCATCTGGTGGTAGGAGCACACCAGCTCTTTCTAGGATCTCTTGTTTCTCCTCAAAAAAAGCATAGAGTGTGCCTGGAAAAGCACAACGAGAATGAAAATTCTTATCATTGCCTAGCTTTTTCAAATTTCATCACCATTGATAAAGGGTGGAATGTGCGTGATGTTGTTTGTAAATGAGATTTAATTTATTAAAAGTAGTTTGCACTTACTTGGTAACCACAACTGGTATTTTAAGTTTCTTCTGTCATTATTATAAATGATTGCCATTCATATAACATATGAATACTACAGTTTTATATCCCGAAGGTTGTGAGAACATTCCACCCAACTTTACTAGAAAAATGAAATTCCACTTTAATCTGAATTTCTCAAAGGTATTCAGCATAATTTATTTTGTTGATACACGGAAACACTTTAAAGCAATGTGCTGAATAAACTTGTCCTTTTTTCATATGAAAAAAGAATCCTAGTTTCAGCAAATAAATGCTCATCTTTTGTATAAGAAAAAATATATTATTTTGTTAAATATTTCCTATAATCAAGATAAGAACATTTGGAAAAGAACAATTTACAAATGTTAATTTTTGCACCAGTTTTGGTTATAGGGTTGCTTTTTGATGATTCCAAAAATGTGTAATAACTTTTTCTTTTAAACATGTTCAGTTCTGAAATGTCACCAAAGAGGAACTCCATCTCTATGCAGCTAGTAACAACAAGGTTGATTTAATGAACTAGACCATGATTTATAGTAGGGCAGTAAGTATAATGGAAGTAATCACAGTCAGACAAGTAAAGAAAACTGACGTAAATGGGATTTACCACAATGATGTCTGATTGGTGGGGTGTCAAATTATAGAACTCCTAATGGTAAATGGTAAAGTATTGTATGCCAACAGACATCGTAGACAGAAAGGCAAATGTATTACAGTGTATTATACTAGTGGTCATAAAATATTTAAACATTTTCATTTTTTTATTTTCCCAAAGAAAAATGCTTTATTATGTAATGGTTAGAGATGTGCGAATTTCTCAAAAATTCGATTCGGTCACTTTTTCCGAATTTTCCGACAAAAAATAAATTCGGTCCGAATTACTTCGGCACGAATCGCGTTAAAAAGCAGCTATTTCCAGGCTGCACAGAGCCTGCAGGGTTCTGGTAGAACGTTGTGCCTTTCTTAATAGCAGAGTGAGCTGGTTTGGGTCTTCATACAATGTGTGTTTTAGTATGGACACGCAGATGACTGCCGCCGCTCTTAGAATCGCTTCACAATAAAATTCCCGGGCACTTAAGAGGCAAAATCTTACTCAAAAAACTCAAGCGGGGAATGTAGCCTGATAAAGTCATTCCAGCGAAAGCTGGGAAAAAAGCAAGCTGAGGGCTCCAGGTAGCACTTAGTGAACAGAGTGTGAGAGGTGACGGCGGCAGCCACAGCAGCATGAGGTCAGAACAGTGGCACAAAGACATTCTGGAGGTGGCAAAACACGAGTAAGTGACCACAGAGTGGCACAATGACTGAGAGCGGAGGTCACGGCGCAGCAGCATGAGGTGTCAGGCAGTGGCGACAATGACATTCTGGAGGTGGCAAAACAGGAAAGGAAGCCACAGAGTGGCACAATGATACAGATGAGGTCACGAAAGCAGCAGGCAATGAGATCAGGCAGTGGCACAATGACATTCTGGAGGCGGCAAACAGTAGTAGCCACAGAGTGGGCACAATCACACAGTGAGGGGTCACGGCGGCAGCAGTATAGAGGTCAGTCAGTGGCACAATTGACATTCTGGAGGCGGCAAAACAGTAATAGGCAACAGATGTTGCACAATGATGCAGTGTGGAGGTCACGACAGCAGCAGCCAATGAGATCAGGCAATTTGCACAATGCATTCTGGAGGTGGCAAACAGTATTAGGCCACAAAGTGGCACAATCACACATGTGGCAGGTGACGGCGGAAGCCCAGCAGCATGAGAGTCAGGCAGTGGCACACTACATTCTGAGGCGGCAAAACAGTATTAGAGCCACAGAGTGCACAATCACACAGTGTGGAGGTCACGTCGCAGCAGTAATGGGATCAGGCAGATGCACTAATGACATTCTGGAGGCGGCAAAACAGTATTTAGGCCACAGAGTGGCACAATCACACAGTTTGGAGGTCACGACAGCAGCAGCATGAGATCAGGCAGCGTGGCACAATGACATTCTGGATGGTGGCAAAACAGGAGGAAGCCACAGAATAGGCACAATGACTGAGAGCGGAGGTTCACGCGGCAGCACATGAGGTCAAGCAGTGGCACAAAAAAATGAGGGGTGGGACACAGTGATGGAGGACATGGCAGCAGCCCGCCCCCCCAAACAAAAGCAATCCAAGCATGAGGTCCTGACAGTGGTCACAATGACAGAGTGTCTTTGAGGTGGTTGCAATACCAGTCCCTGGTAAAGATGTTGTAGGCAGATGATAAACGGCAGCAGATGTGTGGCATTCCAGGCAGGAGGCGGCATCAAATAGTGCGGCTGAGGCAGGTAGTTTGAACCCAGACTGACGAGCCTAAGTCATTGGTGTGTGGAAATCCTGCCCGGATCCACGCCTGATTCATCCTTGACAAAGGTCATTTCTCCGTGAGAGACAAGCGGGTTCTCCCGTTGGGGTAAACGATGGCCCCCGCCGCACTGGAACCCCCTCTGATGCCACACTACTGGCCGGGCAGGAACACTTCTCCACTGCAACTCGAGCAAGTTGCGGCCACACATCCAGTTTGGCCTGCCACAGTATCCAGCGGATCTTCTAACTGAGAGTGCAGAGTGCGTGGTCCAAGTAGTGCCACAACCTGTGGTTCAGGGACTGCACCATGGTTCCTCGCTGCTGACTGGAACTGCCCTCCTCACTAGCGGAGTGAAGGAAGCTGCTCAATCAGTGAATCCAGCCATTAGGTTACTACTGATGGAGCTGTACTGCTCCTATCCCACCCCACCTTCCGCCCAGCAGCCGCGCAAGTATACGTGAGCGCTGAGAACCCCCCGGACAGACCCCTGTCAGATGATGGACGATGTCCGCACGACAGCAGCGGCCAACTGATTTACGGAGGATTTCCCTATAGGTATTTGAGTTTGTCGTTCCCACTCATTAGCTGTGGAAAAAGGCTCCCATTTTGACCGGTAGCGAGGGTCCAATAGGGTGGAGAGCAGAAAGTCATCCTCAGCCGGATGCGACTATTCGGCTGTCACTAGCCAGCAAATAAGCAGGCTGCGGGCATCTGCACAAGTGACTCCGAGGGGCTCCCTGCCTCCATATTCCACTGTATACAGCACGGTGCCTTGGCGGTCATCTGCCTCGTCTTCCTCATCTCCCTCCACCTCCTCAGCTGCTCCTGCTCCTCCTCTCTTGTCACCGTGGGTATAAAATCCACTCATTTCCCCACACATTGCTTCTGCTCCAAATGTCCTCCTCCTCTCCTCCTCCATTTCATCCCCACCGGACTCATGTGGCCACGAGATTTAGACGCCCTACGGCTCCAGTCCTCTGACCCAGACAGATTTTTCAGCAACGTTCCAGGACATGAAGCAAGGTGGAATGACGTTATTCATCCGTAGTCCTGGCGACTGACAAATAACGTCGCCCCTCGAATGTCCACAACAAACGGCAGGGTGTTCACGCATGGAGCTGCCAACTGGCTGACATCAAAGTTACACAGGGAGTACTTCAGTCGTGCCTGATCATCAAAAAAATCTTAATGGCCTTTCTCTGTTCATACTTCGTTCCAACATGTGCAGGCTGGTAATTCCATCGTGGTGGAAACATCGCCATATCAGATGTGTGTTGTGGAGGCCATTCTGGCGCTGCGAACTCGAGGAGGGTGTTCCTGGCTTTGTTCGAATGGATAAAGTGCATGCCCAGTTTGTTCACTGGCCATTTTCATAATTTTCTGAAGATCGTGAAAGAACTTCAGGAACCTTTTCAACAACCAGGATTGAACACGTGCGCCATGCAGGGCGCATGGACCATCCTCCTAGGTGTAGCGCGGACACCATGTATCCTCCCATTGCTCCAACACCATGGTTCCGATTTGCAGTTTGGCTGCGGTAGAAAGCCCACACATCCGATTTCTTGCTGCATGACGGGCGTAGCAGTTCCTCCCCAGTGTGAGACTTCGTTTCGTCCGAGGCAAGCCAGGTGTAGAACTTGCGAGACACCGGGCTGAGCCCTACACATGTGGTATGATGGAGCATTAACTTGTGGAGGCTGATATGGTGGTGATGGTGGAGAGGAGGAGCGGACATTGGCGGCAGAGGTTGCATGCAGTTTGACAACGGGAGAGAGAAAAGCGCTGTCTCTGTCCAAGTTTGTTGGTGTGCCTGGGCAGGAAGCACATTCACCCAGTGGGCGTAAAGGACATAACTGGCCCTGACCGTAGTGTTTACAGCTCCAGGACGTCCCGCGCTGCCGTGCACCTTGGATATCAAACCGATAAGCTCAAGGACTGACCGCACCTTCTGTTCCTACTTATTATGAAGGCCTGGGTACTGTGCCTTTTTGGAAAAAGAAATTACGGCTTGGAACTCTCCAACTCGGACTCGGCACAAGCCATTAGTTCTCTGATGGTGCTGAGTCCACCATTTAGGAAAGGGAGGGACTGCAAATACCACAACTTGGACAGAGCACGGTCAGCTGCCTGCACCTTAGGATTGTTTGAAGCATACTGTTGTCATCTTTGCATCGCCTCGCTGACGAACTGCTGGGTGCCATGAGTAGCAAGGAGCGAGGAGCATCTGGGCCCGCAAGATGATGTCAAAGTATAAACAGCTCCCTTCTGCAGAGGTTTTCGGAGCCTTTTACTTGCTGTAATGGCATGCGAGCCACTGGGCGTTGCTGTCCTCTGTTGCTGCGTGCAGCAGGATGTACCACCACATCTGGAGCCACTTTTCTCGCCAGGGCCACCGTTTAAGGTGACCGCTGCATGGTTGACGCAGGGCCGTGGTTGCCAACGTATAGCTCACCGGCCCACGCTTCACTTTCTGCCCACATGATTCTACATATACCCATAATCGGCTCCTCCAGGTGTACTTAGCAGAAGAACTGCCACACCGCCGTAGTATCGGGAATTATACCGCCAACGCTCCGCACGAGTGACTACTACGCCGCCGCGCCTCTCTGAGTCCCCTGTTGATCCCCAACTTTCTTGGACCTGCAAGTGGATTTATTTACCCCGTGGCCTCTTGGCTCCCGACCAACACCGCTGCTACGCCTGCTGACGTCACGGGCCACACAACCACTTGCTGGCTGCGCTTCTGCCTGTAAGCGCAAGCTACCCCTACTTCTCCTGACGATGTGGAAGCCCCTTGCCTCACCCGGCTCCCAAGTGCCGGTCGGCTACATGCATCATCTATTTGTGTTTCATGCGTCACTGCAGTCCTCATCACCGGACTTGGTATGCCGAGGCTGACCTCTCACAACATGACCTCCCATGCACTCTCCACATCTAAACTTTGCCGCCTATCTGCAAGAAGCAGGGGATTATTGGCCCCATTTCTTCAGCTGCCAATGTAGCAGCAGGACTGCCCTCCTCAAATTGTTCATCCTACGCTATATAGTGGCGCTGAGCCAAGACCCCATAGGTAGATCTCTGGCTGAGGGGAACCGGATGGGACAGAAGCGGCTGAGGAAACGAGGTGAGTGCCGCTGGACCCGCTCCCGCCCATGCCAACTAAGGGTTGTGTCTGAGGAGTTCTCCACCGACTCTTGGCTGGGTTGTCAGATGTCATCTGGAGGAAGAGTATGACTCTATTCACCAATCAAGAACCCTTGTGTTGCTGAACAACACAGCGGCCCGCTAGAATTGACAGCGGCATTTGTGCCTCATGCAGATTGAGGTGGGGTGGGTTTGGTGGGGAAGGTTTTGACTTGACCCTCTGCTGCGACTTTCCCCTTGCTGGTTCTGCGATCTGGGCCTGTTCCCAGTAATGTTTGTGCCACTTGCCACCCCTCGCATGTGCCATTGATCCTCCACCTCTCTGTCTGACATACTGTATGTTCTAAAATGTACAGATACTGTTTGATGAGATATCTTGTATATGATAAATACACACCCTGTTTTTTTGTACTCCATATGAACCCAGTAACAATCTTGGGTAACCCGTGGGATATCAAATTGCGCTCCACAAATGGGCCAGGAAAAAGATTACTTGTATGTGCCCTTTTAAAACACTGTGTTGTTTTTACTAAATGTAAAAGCACAAACAGGCTTAATTACAACCTTCGGACATGAAAATTAGGCTACAGGAAAAATTTAAATAATTTGGCGTTGAAAAGACGGTATTATTTTTTTGTCAGCACACCAGCAAAACAACGCGTTAATTACACCCTGGATGATAAATTGGCGCCAAAGAATTGAAGCCGCACAAAATAGTAGCTTTTAGGGTGTTACAATTGCGTGTTTTCTACGCCACACAACAAGATATGCAGTTCGTAATTAACCTTTGCTTGTGAATAGGCCTACATGAAAAATGTAATATATTTTGGTCGTTGACAAAGTAGCGGTTACTTGGGTCAGCACACCAGCAAACAACGCGTTAAGTAACCCCTGGATTGAAATTGCCAAATAGAATTTGAGCAAGCAAAAAGTAGACGTGGCGTATTTTTTATTTAAAATAAAAAAAAAACTGCTGGTTTCTATTAATGAATACAACAGGAACTGGCTTAGATCCCACTTGGATATTGAATTTATATGCAGCTGCCATTGGACGCACACTGGATTTCAGATCTCCAATACCCCAAAAATATTTAGAAAATAGAACATTAAGAGAACAGTCCTCTGAACAATCAGAGACACCACCACAGAAAACGCTATATAAAAATCAATTCTTCAGAAAGAGTATCACCGCTGCAGCAACCTTGCCTGATGAGCACAGAGAGAGGAGTGGGTGAGCCTTTTAATTCCGCCCCCCCCCCGGCGGTCGTCGCCGGACTTATATAGTGCGGTGATGTTCACAGAATCCCGCCGGTCTCTGGATTGTCTTCAACTCATGTCACATGTCATGCAGGCTATGCCTTCTTCCTCCAGAGGTTGCTTTGTCCCCATGTTATCTCCATGTTGCCTCGAGCAGCCATTATCAATAAAACACACTTCGTTCACCCGAAGTACCCCAAAGTTCGACTTCGTTCCGAACCGAAGTTTTCCTGAAATTCTAAACGAATTCCACTTCGTTAGAATCAATCAGCCCATCCTCTAGTAATGGTACATAAAGAAGAAAAAAAGTTAAAATTATCGCCGTTGCTGTGTCTGTAACCACACAAGCTATAAAAATGATTGCGGTAACCACAGAAAAAAAATAAAAAGGCAATGCCAGAATTGCTGTTTCTGTTTATACAACCTCATGAAGAATAAAATAAAATGCAACAAAAAGTCATACAAATGTGCCAAGCCTTACAGAACCATCTTAACAGCATTATGGGCCTTCAGATATAGAGTGGGATATTGCAGTGGGATATTTTACAAGGCCATCCTTCGATACCACATGGGAATATGCCTCTAACCACCACCAAGCACACTGATATCATCAAGGCACCTACATTGGGACACCCTGCTGAAATCTTGAGGACAGCCTGCAAGACTCTACAGGTTGGCAAGGTGCCTGAAGGCTGAGCTAGCGTGTGCACCATGGTTTTTAACTGTTTGCATGTCCTACGAACACACAGACAGGTAAATAAAAGGCAGACCTATGGATCAAGGGCATATGCCCAGGATTCCTAGGACATACATTCATCAACTGGGGTCCCTGTGCCCAATGATTATCTATGGCCATGTACCCTTACTTTTCCATGAAGGACCCCAATTTCTCATGACACAAATTCAATATATTTCTGCAATATCCCTGGACAGGCTGTGAATTCATGTTTTTTTCAAAGGTTAGCGATCTCCCCCCACTCAAGATGAAAAAGGAAAACTAGGGAAGGATAGATTTGTATATAAATCAAAAGGATACCAGTGAAAATGTTCTCATCCCACAAAATAATTTCTCTCACACAGCTCTCTTGATGGAAAAATATGTAATAAGTATTTAAGTTATAGCTCTTACAAAAATATTTTTTAAAGTCTTATCGTGCAAAAGTAGTTAAATAAAAAATAGGTAAATTTAGTTTTAGACTGACCTGCAGAAAACATTTCAAGTCACTTATAACACAAAGAGCACTGTATACATTAAATCTAAAATCAAAAGCCAAACAATTTGCAGAAATGTTGTGTGTTTGAGAGAAAATTAAAAAATAGCATAACTTCCCAAAAAACAAGGCCTTATACAGCTGTGATGTTGGAAAAATAATAAAAAAAAGTTTAGGCTTCTGGAAGGCAAATTGAAAACACAAAATATTACTGTCTCCTTAAAGGGGATTTGCCCCCAAACCAATCTGACCTTCGTTCATTAAGAAGCAATGTCCCAAAAAATCCGCTGAGTCATGAAGCTGCAGGGGAGAGAGAGAGGGGGGGAGGGGGGGGGTGGGAATCCAAAGGGGGCGTTTAAAAAACTTAAATGAAAATAAAAAAACCCGTAAAAACAGTTTGGGTTCAATACGGGAAGACACGAGCCTCAGAAGCACTGTCAGGAGAAACCTTATCTGCTAAGCAGCTTAAAGTAATTTTAAACAAATAAAGCAGCAAGAGCAGGCCCGCACACAGGGGAAACACAGCCAAAGCCAGAAAACTGCATTAAAGGATCCTTTGACAAGTTTTACCAAATAATCAAACTATAACTTGTGGGTTTTTTTATACAAAAAGAACACCTATTCTAAAAATCCCGATTGAAAGCTTCTTCCTTTAGATTTTAAAGGGGGGGATCTAAAAACAATTTAAACTAGTTTTTTTCTTGTAAACAAAAGAAAAAATATTGCTACCCTTGGGCCTTTTAAAGACCCTTCTTTTTTGCCTTTTCATCAATAAGTAGGAAAAAGAAATGAAGAAATAGGCGAAACCTTTTTTGGGGGCTAACTGAGTTTTATTTTATGGTAAAAATTTCGAGAGAATACTCCCTTCTTCAGACTTTAAGGTAAACAAGAAAAAAAAAAATTCACAGGGGTTTTATCACACAAGACATTGGGGCCCTTTAAAGGGTTTAAAAATTTTTAAACATAACAAAATGCAATATAAAAACCTCCCTTCACACGGCTTATTTTGGGACGGATTTTCCCACGGAAAAAAACCGTCGGCAAAAACCCTCCGAAAAAAAAGGCACCCGCCTATTTTTTTATTTTATTTCAAAAAGAAAAAAAACGGGGGCTCGTTCACACGACGCAAAAAAATCCGTTCCGGGTTGCCGCCGGGGGATTGAGAAAAGGGAATTTCCCACGGAAAAAAAAAATTGACATGTCAATTTCCTTTTTTTTGGGCCCGGGTTCACCACCTACAAAAGGGTTTTTAGATGGGGTTTAAACCGTCGGGAAATCAAATTACAAATTTGTGCCACAATTGTGGGGACTTTTGTGCAAAATATTTTCAAATGAAATTTTAGAAAAGTTTTTACATCGGAAATCCCTTGTAAATAAAGTTCTGAAAAAAAGCCCTGGGGAACGAGGGGGCCCAAGCCCAAAAAATTTCATTTTTCAACAGGGTTTAAAAAAAATTAACTATCCCGGTAACCTTTTGAGGCAAGACAAGGGGTCAGTAAATCGGGGTCTTATCTCACGCCATCACGTGTAAAAAGGGACATCACATTTTCCCCTATAGTTTGGGGCATAAAAAATAGCCATGGATATTTAACCCATTTTGCAGAGTCTGAAAATTTTTTTCATTTTAATTTAAAATTCCCCCTTTCCCTTTCTCTCCCTTTTTGCGTCTTTAAAATGTCCCAAAATTAAAAAATACCAAAACTTCAGATCTTCAATACAATGGGCATTCCCCCTGGAGGGGGGTTTTTTTGTTTTTCCCCTGGAAAATCATTCTGCTGTTATTAATATTTAATTGTGGGGGGTTAGCCTGGGGAGTCTTTGCCCTGTTTTTCCCCCAAAAGGCCCTGTGGTGGGCATTGCGACAACAAGTTTAGATAAACCACATTTTCAAAACCTTTCAGGAAAATGTCCCCTAAATTTTTGTGCACCTTTCTGGGACTTGGGACAGGTAAAACTTTTCAAGCATGTGGGGTGTGCCCGAGGGGCTTGCACCTGGTTTTCAGGCAGGGTGAGGGGCCATTTTTTTAGTTGGGGGCCCTTTAGGGCGCTGGGCAAAAAATTTCGCCGCAGGTTTTGGGGGTTGCCGAAAAAGAGGAGAGGGGGGACTGGGGAAAATGTCTTTTTGGGCAAAATTTTCTCTTGTAACACAGGTTGAAGTTCCCTTGGGAAACTTTCTTAAAGGGTCCCCCAGCTTGGGTTTTTTAGGTTACAACTAGGGGGAAAACCCTTTTTCCCTTTTTGGGTCCCTTTGTCGTGAGCAGACGGGCTCTGTTTTAAAGGGGCCGCATTGGGTGTTTTTTTTTGTCCGTAAATTTTGGTTTGTTTCCCCAATTTTGGGGAAATTTTTTCCTCAGACCAGGAGGTGTTTTTCCCGGTCTTTCTTTTTGGAGCCCAAAAACGTTTTTACCTTAATTTGCCTGGGGGGGTAAAATAAAAGTTTCTTTGTTTTGTTTTGGGGGGGAAGCGTCCCTTTCCTGAAAAGGGAGGCCCTTCTGTTCTGTGGGGTTTTGGGTACACTGATGTGATTGCCGGTGTTCTTTTTATGGTTTTAATTTGGGGTATCCAGAAATGGGTTTTTGCTCTCTGAATTTGGTAAGCTTGATTTTATGGTGGGGTGGAAGTTTTTTGAAGTCATTTTTGGGGAAATTTAATTAGGGCCCCCTCGCACCGCAGTCCCAAAGACAAGATTTCATCGATGTAACGGAGGGGAACCAAACATGGGTTTTTGGGGGTGAATGTGGATAGAAAGCTCCTTTCCCTTTCAGCCATTTTAAAGGGGGTTTGCAATTACTGGGGGCCCATCTGGAAACCCCCTTGAATTTCCCCTTCCCTTTTAGATATAGGTCCTTTTCCCAAATTTTTAAAAAGTTGTTGGGGGAGTATGAACTGTTTTGAGCCCGGGGTTATTTGGGGGTTTTTTTGGGAGGTTTAATTTCTCCAGGGGTTTTCCGACATGCTTTCAAACCCCCATCCTTTTGGGGAATGTTTGTAAAACAACATTCCCCCATCCATGGTTTCCAAAATGGGCCCTTTTAGGGAAAGGGCCGAGGGGATTGAGGGTTTTTTAAGGAAAATCCCTGGTGGGCCCGGGATGTAAAAAGGAATATCTCTGGGCCGGGGGGTTTTTTGGAGATTTTCCAAAACCCAACCTGAGATATTCTCTGTCGAGTCCCCAAAACCCAAAAAATTATAGGCCTCCCCCGGGTTGCCTTCTTTTTGGACTTGGGGGCAAAGTTTAAAAAAGCAGCCCCCCGGGGCCTGGGGCCGGTGGGGGGGGCCCCCTCACCTGCTCTGGACCGGAGTTGGAAACTTCTTGATCATTTCTTTAGCTGTTTTTATAAATTTTTGTGGGATCCTGTTAAAAATTTGGAGTAAAAGGGGGGGGGTTGGGAAAACTGCCCGTTTGCTTTTTCCCGGTTTTAGCAGGGGGTGTTTTCATGAAAATTGCCCCCCTTTGTAAACTGGGGTTTTTTTATTAAAGTTCCCGATTTTCTTTTAGTGAGTGATGGCCTTTTTGTTCCTGCAGGGTTAGGTTTTTGGGTGGTTTTTTTTAAATTTCCCCAAAAATCCTCAGATTTTATCTTTTTTGAAACGTCAATTTATTTACCAGGGCTGCATTTAATTTCCCGGGTGTGGGGTCCCCGGTTTTTTTTTGGTGGGTTTCCTTTTGGGGTGTTCTCTCAGAGTCCTGGGTGTAGGGGAAAGGGCTTTTCCATAAAGTATTCCCCCAACTCATTTTTCTTGGGAAAAAAATCCCCCATTTCATTGCCCGGGGTTTTTAATGGTTGGGAGTCTGAGGGGAAGAAGGGGGAGACCTTTGGAGGAAAAAGCTGCATTTAGTCTTATTTTTGGGTCATAGGAGGAAAGGGTTTCCACACAGGTCTGCTGAACTGGGCTGGTTTTTGGTTGAAATAAATAGGGGCCTTTTTGTCCCCAGTCTCGGAGCTTTTTCTTCTTTTTTGTTGATTTAAACCTGTCCTTCAGTTTCCCGGGAGTAAAAAGTTGGAGTTTTGGGCCCTTTATCTCCTTGGGGTCATTCTCCAGTGATGTCTTTAGGGCCCGTATCTCCTTTGTGTTTTTCCTGTTGTTATAGGAAATTTTTAGCATGTAGTTTCGCAGCTTTTCAGATTTTCAAAATACATAGTTGTTCTGCATATCGGCTGTTGTAGGTGTGCCGGTTGGGTTTGCAGAGTGAAGCCTTTTGGGATGAGTCTTTCCTTTTTGCATTTTTTTAAAGGGAAGAAATGTCGTGTTGATTTTGGGCAAGTTTCTTTAAGCCGGTTTTTCAATTCCATTCTTGAGCGGTAAAATTGTGGTATCTCCAAATTGCTAGTAGTTATAATGTTTTTACCGTGTTAGCCATAGAAAGTAGTAAAAAGAGTGAAGAAATCAGGCGATCCTTTTAGAGGCAAATTGAGTATATTTGATGTAAGCTTTCGAGAGAACTAGCTCCCTTCTTCAGTTTTAGAATTCTAAGATCCTTTGAAGGTCCATGTCTTGTGTGTATAAAAAGCCTGTGAATTTTCAATTTCTTGTATATCATCATGTCTGAAGAAGGGAGCTAGTTCTCTCGAAAGCTTACCATCAAATATACTCAGTTAGCCTCTAAAAGGTATCGCCTGATTTCTCACTTTTTCTAACTTTTCTATGGCTAACACGGTACAACATTATACTACTGTCATCAGATAAGAAGTGATTCATGCAAGCGCAGCCTTTCAGCTCCTGGGTCGTGACTAGGGAAAGCTTTAATGTAACCAAGGGGGACTGAGAAATGCTGTAGCTCTCAGAGTTTTCACTTTTTTTAATCACATATATTTAGAAAAGTGATTAAATACCCATGTTGGAGGTTCCCACGTCAACATTACATGGTGGCAAAACCCCTTTAAGGCCAAAATAGGCTGTATCCTTATGGATATAATCTTACTCTGGAGTTTAACTGTGAAAAAGTCCACAGTCTTTAATGGGAATCCAATGACTAGCATGTGCTGTTTAGGGCAGCAAGGACCTGCTATCGTGATGGAGGCGTATTGCACTACAACCGTACGAATCTACACATTTATGACTGTTTATTGGCAAATCCAGGTGCATTACTGCTGGAATAGCTAAACCACTTTAAAGTGTCGCTTAGTCGCTAGAAAATGCTAAATCTATGACCCGCAGTAGAACAGGTTCATAGATTCAGGGGCATTCTATGCTACTTTTATGCACAAAAAAATGGCGCCTGGGCACCAAAAATCATACATGTTGCCCAAAGTTTTCTGGTCGTTTTTTAGCCCCCCTGTTGACTTCAATAGTAAATTTTACACCGTTTTCCTATTGATATATGGCGGATTATTGAACACATACCAAGTTTTTTGCAAAAACAGCGGTTTTGAAATCCGATATCAGAAAATCCAAGCTTTGCAGACTACAACTCTGCTTTTTTACTGAGGTTTATGGGGATGATTTTACAGTCGGTTTTCAACGGTTTTAAAATGCAAAAGACGTATCAAAAACCGACTAGAAAACCCTGCCGTGTAGACATACCCAAATACTTTTCTCAGATATATGTTATTAACAAATCAGATTATTTCCCTTAGTATTACAAGGAGAAAGATTTTACTGTCATTCACTACATTTTGCATTACATAATGCGCATAATAAAATTGCCATCTGGGTGCAAAAATACATACAAGTTGCCCTAGATGTAGAAGTTTAAAAATAGTTTTAAAAATATAAAAAAAAAAATATATATATTAAAAAGTTTAAATCACCCCCTTTTGCCATTTTACAAATAAAAAGTTACACATACTGTATATACTCGAGTATAAGCCGACCCGAGTATAAGCCGAGGCACCTGCTTTTGCCCCAAAAAATGGGAAAACTTATTGACTCGAGTATAAGCCTAGGGTAGAAAATGCAGCGGCTACTGGTAAATTTTAAAAATAAAAATGGATACCAATAAAATTCCATAGGCAGTTTAATGTCCCCCATAGGCAGTTATAGGCAGATATATGGCCCCATAGGCAGGTATATGGCCCCATAGGCAGGTATATGGCCCCATAGGCATGTAATAGGTAGTTATATGTCCCCCATAAGCAGATTATAGGCAGGTATATGACCCCATAGGCAGGTATAGGGCAGGCTGTAGGCAGGTATAGGGCAAGTATAGGGCAGGCTGTAGGCTGGTATCGGGCAGGCTGTAGGCAGGTATAGGGCAGGTAAAGGACAGGCTGTAGGCAGGTATAGGACAGGCTGTAGGCAGGTAAAGGGCAAGCTGTAGGCAGGTATAGGGCAGGCTGTAGGCAGGTATAGGACAGGGTATAGGGCAGGCTGTAGGCAGGTATAGGGCAGGCTGTAGGCAGGTATAGGGCAGGCTGTAGGCAGGTATAGGGCAGGCTGTAGGCAGGTATAGGACAGGTATAGGCAGTTTAAAAAAATAAAAAAACAACCACTTACCTGGCTCCCCGTTGCTCCGTATCCCGATCCTCGGTCTTCTCGGCACAGGCGGGTGATGTCATCAAGCCGTGCACGCAGCATGATGACATATGCTGCCTGTGTCTCTTAACCTATATGCGCCCTGGTGGAGTCTCATATAGGTGAAGGGATCGCTGACAGTGCCCGGCCCACCGCAGCGTCCGGACACTGTGCGCTCACTCAGCCTTCAGTTATAAGGAGCCGCATATAACGGAAGCGTCCCTGTCGGCGCACGGGCCATCGCAGCGCCCGAGTGCCGACAGCGACTCGAGTATAAGCCGAGGGGAGATTTTTCAGCACATTTTTTGTGCTGAAAAACTAGGCTTTTACTCGAGTATATACAGTAATTGGTATAGCCGCGTCTCTAAAAGTCAGATTAAACTATATCATCATTTATTCCATATGGTAAACAACATACAAGGAAAAAAAAAAGTGTCTAAGAAAAATGGAATAAAAAGTGATTAAACTTCAGCTCACAAAAAAAAACCATCACTCAGGCCCATTGATGAAAAAACAAAAAAAATTATCGGTTGCAGAATATGGTGCCGCAGGGCACATTTAAAGCATAACTGAAACCCTACATAGTTGGTATCACTAGAATCATACTGACCTGCAGGATACAGAAAATACATCTTTTATATGAAAGAGTCCTCACAATTATTTCTTTCATATTCCACCCACTAAGAATTTGTGGGGGGTTTCAAAGTACATTATATGGTATATGTTGTCCAGCAAAAAACAAGCCGTCATATGTCTATATAGATGGAAAAACTAAAAAGTTATGGCTCATTTGCTCACCTCACAGCTAAGCTCAGAAGAAGGTTTCACAGAGCTCTCAACATAGTAATCCATTATACTGTGCAGAGCCTTACTTCAGTTTCCCTTTCTTTTTCTTTAAACTGTTTTTATTAAGATTTTTTTCATATAACACCTTAAATTTATCCCAAAAATGGGAGAAAAGAAAAATAGAAGGAGAGGGGGACAAGAGGACTAAGGATGCTGATCTCCTTGTAATACATATCATAGAAATAGAAGCATTGATAAAACATTGCATTAAATATATGAGTATGAGATCTGAAATTTGTAGATTAGTTCTGTAATATAGAAGTGAAACAAAAGGAGAGCCAATTCAACCAGAGAACTGAAATATAGAACAGAAGATTATTTATAAAGATTCCATATCAGATCAGGAGATGAGAATCAAAAACCTCACTAGTAAGATAAAAGGTAACAAGTGCAGAATTATATCCAGAGGTTCACAATATGAATCAAATAATGGGAGAGATAAAATAAGAGGAGTTGTATATAACATTGATATGCTATACAACTTAAAAAATTTAGTAAGGTTCTTACTGAACCCCTGTCAATTTCAGAAAAAAAGGGGGAAAAAAGAGGAGGGAGAAAGAGATGGGTAGTAGGAGAAGGGGGGGACCGAGGACAAAGGCCAACCATCAACTTTGATAATGCAAGGAAAATCAGATAAATAAACCAGATATTTGGAATACTCGGTAGTAATCATGATCGGAATCGGAAAGTGACCTCCAACAGTTTGTTCAAGATACAAAGTAGTTGATTGGAAACAAGAGCGGATGCAAGATCTCATATGATTGGGAAGGATATCAATAACGGGTTGCCAGGTTAGGAAAAAAAAATTTAAGAATCCACCCAATCCATTCGTAGTAAGAAAGTGAGTTTTTCCATAAAAAGACGTAAGGATGGATGAGTGGGATCTATTCATGTTTGACAGATCGTTTTCCTGCAGCTGAGATACAAAAGATTAAAACACCTTTTATGTTGGGGAATCTGTAAATCTGTATCAAGCAGGCTACCAAAAAGGGCCCCCATTGGGGAAAGAGTTATGTTAAAGCTAGTATGAGTTAAAACAAATTGGTGAAGGCATTTCCAAAAGGATTGACTCACTGGGAAGGACCCAAAGCAATGAAAAGGGTCAGCGATGCTTTCCCCACATCTGGAAGAGGCTGGGGAGGGACAACTTCCCATTGAATTGTTGCGTTTTGAGGTTAAATATCTGCTGGGTAGAGTTTTCAGGGACATTTCCCAAAATGAAACACTAGGGATATACACTGCTCCAAAAAAAATAAAGTGAACACTAAAATACCACGTCCTAGATCTCAGTGAATGAAATCGTCCAGTTGCAGTTCTTTAATCATTACACAGTGGAATGCATTGAGAACAAGAAAACATAAAAATGAGCAAAGCAAATAAAAATCAATATTCCATGGAGGTCTGGATTTGGAATGATACTCAAAATAAAATTTCAAGCTGATGACCAACTTCAGTGGAAATGCCGCAAGACAAGGAAATGAGGCTCAGTAGTGTGTGTGGCCTCCACATGTCTGTACTATTTCCCTACAACTCCTGGGCATTCTCATCCTGGTACCTAATGGCAGTTGGGATACCTCTGGCTAGCACATGAAGGGCTGTGGGGCCCTCCAAGAAAATGCCTCCCCACACCATTACTGACCCACTGCCAAACCGGTCATGCTGGAGGATGTTGCAGGCAGCAGAACATTCTCCACAACGTCTCCAGACTCCATAACATCTGGCACATGTGCTCAGTGTGAACCTGCTATGATCCATTAAGAGCAAAGGGCGCCAATATCGATTCTGCCAAATTTGGTGTTCTCTGTCAAATGCCAATCGCCCTGCATGGTGTGGAGCACAACATTGACTTGTAGACGTCAGGCCCTCATACCACCCTCATGGGGTCTGTTTCTGACAGTTTGAGCAGACACATGGAGATTAGTGGCTACTGGAGATCATTTTGCAGGACCCTGGAACTGCTCCTTCTGTTCCTCCTTGCACAAAGGAGAAGGTAGTGGTCCTGCTTCTGGGTTTTTACCCTTCTACGGCCCCCTCCACGTCTCCTGGTGTACTGGTCTGTCTCCTGGTGTACTGGTCTGTCTCCTGGTATACTGGCCTGTCTCCTGGTATCTGCTCCATGCTCCGGACACTGTGCTGACAGACACAGCTAACCTTGCCACAACTCGCACTGATGTGCCATCCTGGATGAGCTGCACTACCTGAGCAACTTCTGTGGATTGTAGAGAATGGCTCATGCTACCTCTAGGGGTGAGTGTAATGACAAAATGCAAAAGTGACCAAAACAACAGCCAAAAAGGATGGTAACAGAGAAATGATCTGTGGGCAACACCTGCAGAACCACTCCTTTATAGGGGTTGTCTTGCTCATTGCCTATCATTTCTACCTGTTGTCTGTTCCATTTGCACAACAGCAGAAGAAATTGATTCACAATCAGAGTTGATTCATAATGCTGTGCATTTCTTCAAAAGAAAAACCGCACCAAAAACGCTCCATGTCATAGGACCCTAACTGGACAGGTTGATTTCACAGAAGTGTGATTGACTTGGAGTTACATTGTGTTATTTAAAGGGGTTTTATCGTTTCAAATAGATAGAATCAGCTCAAGTCTGTGAAAGCTTCAGTTGTGAGTCTCTCCCCTCAGTAGGCATGTCTCTCCTCCCAGGAGGCATCTCCCCTCACTGAAGAGTTGTGACATCATCATTCTGTGTGAAACAGGGGAAGGGACAGGACGTCAGCTCTGCAGACCTCCTGCAGTGTTCTCATGGCTGCAGCGTTCTCATGCTTTTGGCTGCACAAGCTCCTTGTAACCAGATCACCTGAAATGGTTTAATCAGTTATACACACAGCCTGAACTGATGAAACAAATGTGAGGAATGCACACTGCCCTCCCCCCTCCTCCCCCTCTTATCAGGTAGGAGGTAGTTCAGACTGTATAAGGCTGTGTTATATGAGGGGAGCACAGGGTAAAAGACTGTGTTATATGAGGGGAGAGTGAATTTAGCAGTTATACACACAGCCTGAACTAATGAAACACATGTGAAGAATGCACACCGCCCTCCCCCCTCTGTCATCAGGCAGGAGGTAGAGCAGACTGTATAAGGCTGTGTTATATAGGGGGAGCCCCTGAGGGCTTTCAGTCTATAAGGAAGGTGGGAGGAGACAGAAGGTGGGGGACAGACATGTTTGTGTGGTGGAGTAGTAGCAACGGGGTTATTGTTGGTTATAGACAATCCTGATGGGTTTTCAGGTTGCTTTTGAGGCTAGTGAGAGAGGGGGAGAGTCTGATGTGTTGGGGCAGTGAGTTTTTAGATTATGGGGGAAGCACGTTAGAAGTCTTGGAGATGGTTATGCGTAGAGCTGATAAGAGAAGAACAGAGAAGAAGGTCCTTTGAGGAGCAGAGATTGCGTGAAGGAAGGTATCTTGAGATTAAGGCAGAGATGTATGGAGTGGAGAGGTTATGGAGAGCTTTGTAGGTCAAGGTTACTAACTTGAACTGGATTCGCTGGGCAATGGGTAACCAGTGAAGGATTTGGCAGAGGGGAGAGGCAGAGGAGTAGCGAGGAGAGAGGTGTAGGTATAGAGTATATGGGAGGAGAGGATGTGTAGGAGGAGTGAATGGTCGACAGTGTCAAAGGCAGAGGACATTTCTAGGAGAAGAAGCACATTGTAGTGGCGTGAGGCTTTGGCAGTTACTAGGTCGTTGGTTTCTTTGGCTAGGGCGGTTTCGGTGGAGTAGTGGGGTTGGAAGCCCGATTGCAGCGGGTCAAGGAGAGAGTTGGTGGAGATGAAAGGACAGTTGAAGATAGACATGCTGTTCAAGGAGTTTAGAGGTGAATGGAAGCAGTGAGATGGGGCGATAGTTGGACAGACAGGAGTGGTCAAGAGATTCTTAAGGATGGGTTTGATGGCCGCGTGTTTAAGCGAGGAAGGAAAGGTGCCAGAGGTTAGTGATAGGTTGAAGAGATGGGCGAGGGCTGGGATGATAACAGCACTAAGGTCAGGGATGAGGTGGGATGGCAGTGGGTCAAGATTACAGGAAATGAGGTTGGATTTGGACAGTAGAGAGATAAGCTTCTCATGAGTGACAGTAGAGAAGCAAGTTGGTGGGGGGGGAATAGTGATGAACAGGTGTAGAGGTGGGCTGTGGTGACACTGCAGAAATAGAGGTAGGCGGAGGGGACTGCAGGGTGAATCTTTGTCTGATGAGATTGATCTTATTTAGGAAGTGTGTGGCGAGCTCATCTGCTGAGAGGAGAGATGGGGGGAGGGGGTCCTGGTGGATGGAGGAGAGAGTTGAAGGTGTTAAAAAATTGTCTGGGGTGTGAGACAGGGAGGATATGAGAGTGGTGAAGTAGTCCTGTTTGGCAGTGGTGAGAGCCGATTTAAATGTATGTAATGATTGTTTGTATGAGGCGAGGTCCTCAGTGGACCGGGTTTTCTTCCTTCGTCATTCAGCAATTCTGGAAGCTCGCCTCAACTGTTTGGTGGAGTCTGTGTTGTCTGTTGGTTTTGCAGGTTCTGTTGTGTGTGAGAGGGACGACCACGGAAAGAGTGGAGGTGATTGTGTTATTGTAGAAAGTGGTGGCTGCGTCTGGGTCAGCAAATGAGAATATGGTAGAGAGGTGCAAGAGAGAGAGAGAGAGTGCAAGGGTTAAGGTGTTTTAGGTTTCTGTGGGGGAGTAGTAGATTTGGGGCAGGAGGGGTGGAAATGGTGGAGAAGGTAAGCAGGCTGTGGTCAGAGATGGGTAAAGGAGAGATTGAAGGGTTCGATAGGGGGCAGAGACGGATGAAGATGAGGTAAATCAAAAATTAAGTTATAGAAATGGTCACTGTTAGTGGTATTACTGGTCTTAGTGTAATGGTGTATATTTAGTAACAGTATGATGGTATTATTCATTCTCTTTATGGTGGAGATATTACTTGGTCTTTGTATATCATTGTTGTTTGGTAATACTGGCCTGAGTAAATTGGATTGGTCAGTAACATCATAGTGGTGACACACAGTGATCATGTGGTGGCATCTGTTGGCCCTTTTATATGTACTGACCCGCACAATACAGGTAAACTGTATGTTGTAAAATCCAACAAGAGCTCAATTCAAAAACAATGGCGCAATTGCAAATGTTTTCTTGTTCACCCCAGAATTTTTTTTTTCCAGGGCTGGGCCGCCAGGGTTGGAAGGGGGGGGGGGGGGGGGGAGTGTGAAAGATGCTTCCGCTGTATAGGGCCCTGGTATTTGTGATGGCGGCCCCACTCTGACCCTCTGTTGGAACTTAAAAGCCCAGCTTAGCAAGAGATTAAGTTTTCTTTGGGATAAAAACCATAGTTACAAAAAAAATAGAGTGCTGCTGATATTTTGTTGTGTTGACAAAAAACGGGAGAAACACAAGTGAAAGCATTACTCAATTATTATAATCAAACTCCATCCAAGAAGGCACTAGAATTCTATGTATATGTTTAATTCTTTTTCTAATATGCCCGCGACAACCTCATTTTAGATATGTGCGCGAGGATTTGTTATTTCCGGTTTCTTCACTTCCGGTTTTCTGTTCTTTGTACAGTTATTTTTTTAGTTTAATGAACTTATTATTTAGCCTGAAAAGTCCATGTCACTGATGGTTTTTATGCATTTACGATTTTTTTTTTTTTTGCATTTATTAAGGTTGTGGCAGAGCGACCGCAGGTATTTGCATGTTTCCGCCACTAAATGGAGTAAAACAGGAGATCTGCAAGCAACACATCACCAAGGGTACCTGGCCTTGATAGGGTAGGAGGTATATGTAAATATTGTCAGCCACAGAAAGCGGTTGGCAGCCGGGTATAGTTAGTTTTGATGTTCTGGGTCGGCACTTATTGGGAGTAGACAACGTTCTGGGTGGGTGTCTGCTCCCCATGTTCCAGGACAGGTTTTATGCAGGTCCCTGGAGACCTATTAAAGGCCTGCTGCTCCAGGTAAACAGGGGTGTGATCAGCTGCCTAGAGCTAGGAGTGACAGATGAGCTGAAGAGAGGCTCTGGCCCCAAGTCTTGAGGAAAACTTACAGTAAGAATACTGTGGTTTTGTTGCTGTGCAGTAGTGGCCAGGTGGACAAGGTTTATTTTCATGCATTTTGCTGTAATTCCTATACTTCAATAAAGCTGGCTGAGACCAGTTTAAAAAATATTTCTAGTGTTGGAATATTAGTGTGCCAATACTGTTCTACCAAGGACGCCGATCCCTGGAACCAAGCGTGAACCCCAAGACGGACCAGGATGCCGTCCAGACGAGAGTCATCACAAGGTATACATGCACTTTTATACCGCCGATATCTTTATTTGTTCCAAGGTCAGAGTACATTATGGGCAAATGTCTCTTTGTTATCATTGGTTGATGTACTATTGGACAGTCCAGCATACTGAATCCCTTGGACTGGGTGATATGATCATACATTCATCCATATTCTGGTACGCATTTAAATTTACTTTGTATTATTTATTAACACAAAAAGGAGCTCGTAAGGGATACATTGGCCAGGTACTAATGTGATAATACACAATACGTCCGAACAAAATTACTCAGAATAACAAAATACGGTTCCGTCACTCAAAAATACATAATTCCACAACAAAAAAGAATAAGAGAACTAAATACCATAATCTAATATCAATATTTTATTGACGATAAAATACAATATGTAATCAAGAAAAACAAAATAAATACAACTGGATAATATCAACACGGTACAGGTGCAACTCAATGTGGAAATGGTATATGTTAGAAGGTTGGGCTCCTAATTCTAATCACATCATTGTCCTTTAATATGAATGGTATCATTACATAGTAAACCACACAGGAAAAGGGAGGACAAGACTCAGATAAAGATACATATTAATTCATTCTTACCCATAGTAAAGGACTCCACATTGATCACACCTGACGTTTCACCAGTGCTTCCTCATGGGGGTGTGTCATGATGTTAACATTCCACCCTATTTATATCTGCCCATAGCACATCACATGATTCAATCTGGCCAATGAGATAGATTCTCCTATATATAAATAATCTCGGTTCATGCCCCAGACACAACAAATATTAAAATAGCACATACAACAAATATATGTAGTATATTTAGACCTTTGGTCACCTATTCTTTAATTTGTACCCTTTACTATCAGTATACCCTTTACTACTAGTATATGGTGCCTCTTCGGGTGTTTTACTGATTTGATGAGCATTCTTTTTGTTACTGTATTTATGTATTTTTAATTTGATATATAATAAAAATTTAGTTTTTTATTCATGGCATAATATTTTTTCAGAAACATGTGACCATTAGGATAAATACGGCATATTGCGGCACAATATACCGGGTGTTTTAGAAGCATGCATCTCTAAAACGCTCTGTGCCGGCTCCCATAAACTTTCGTTTTCCCCGATATGCATCAGGGAAAACATCAGGTAATCATAGCTCTCACTGAGAGCTATGAATTACCACATTTGTGGTCTGTACTTCGGGCGTATAGCAGCGCAATTACATCCCGAAATACAGACCGCAAATACGCCATGTGAACATACCCTTAAACTGTGGGTGATCAGCAGGGATAATGATGTTGTACAAAGAATAGCCAATGCATCTGCAGGTGGCAAGCCAGACAAAGGTAAATATTGTGCCACCTTACTGAACCTGTCCACAATGACTCTGGTTTATATAGTGTGGCAGAGTGACCGCTGGTAGTCGCATGTTTCTGCCACAGGAGGGTGTGTAGCCAGAGACCTGCAAGACACACGCCATCAAGGTTAACTGGCCTTAGTGGGATAGGAGCCAGCCATATGAGTTGTCAGCCACACTAAGTGGTTGGCAGCCGTTTATGATTAGTTTGGCTTTTCAGCCATTCCTGGGTCGGCTCTTATTGGTAGTAGACAATGTGTTGGGTGGGAGTCTACTCCCCGTGTCCCAGACCAGGTCTTGGACACATCTCTGGAGGCCTATAAAAGCCTGGTACTCCAGGTTATCTGAGGGCGTGGTCTGCTACCTGGATGTTGGAGCAGCAGGGTGGAGTAGAGAGCCAAGAGGCTGAGGGAAGCCTACACCGTGTGGTGGGTTCTGAGGTGCACGCTAGGTTCAGGCCACATATAGAGAGGGACTAACGTGTTTAGTCAGTGGCCAGATGGCCTGAGGTTTTGTTTGTATTGTTTATTTCTTCTGTGCCTCAATAAAGCTGGCTGAGGCCAGGGTTAAACGGAAGCCTGGTGTCTGAGTGCCATTCCGCCTCCGAAAGACGGCGATCCCAGAAGCCGAGCGTGGCCAAGATGGCGTCCAAGCATGAATAAGGCGCCACAATAGCTAAACAATAAAGTCCATGGATATGAGTGGAGTGGGTAAAGGTGTTAACTAACCAAATGGTAGGTGACTTATTGCAGGTACTTATTGCCACATTCGGCACTAAACCTCTCCATATCTCCCCTCATAGCTTGCCACTAAGCAGATCGGAACAAGACATCTTATTGACACCTGGATGACCAGCCATCTTACCATGATGATACTGTGAAAGCACAACCAACCTGAGGTTCTAAGGAACAAACAGAAGTTGAACAGATTTTCCTGGTGGGGGCTTAGACTGAGCCTGCAACAGTGAGACTATGTCTACACAGCACAGAAATACCGTCGGATTTTCGGCAGTTTCAGTATTTTGAAATCCGATGGTACACTTTGCTGCATACACAGAAATGCTAAACCCATGCTGTATAGTCTGGTGGAATATGCAACATGTTGCATAATCCACTGGCGTACCGCAGTTTGCTGTCGGATTCCCGAAAATTCAATTGTACGGGCTGACGGCAAAAACTAAAACGGACTGCAGTTTTTGCGCAAATCGATAACGAAAAACCACGGTCCTGCATAGGACAAAATGCCGTCGGCTTTCCAAGTTTTTTGTCCTATGCTGTTTGGCCCTAGCCTTAGTCAGATATATCCTGCATCAACCCTGCTATAATTTTTGTAGGAGGAATGATAAGAGGCAGTACAGGAGTCTCCACATGCTATTGTGAAAGTGCATCTGCTTTTAGGTTTTTAGAACCTGGCCAAATGGAAATAAAAAAAATCAAACCTAGAAGAGAACAAAGTCCATCTAGCCTGCCTGGAATGAAGTCTATGCATAAGAGTTTGTTATGTACAGACCACAAGTTGGAACTTAGTTTCCTCCAAACAATACACGGCTGCCATAAGGAGTTTTAGGGCCCCATACAGTATCTGTACCTCCCCAACATACCCCACTTCCTCAAAAAAAACAAAAAATTTTTTTTCTAGGGTTAATGGGGAAAATATGCAATTGCACCATTGTTTATTAGGTTTCGTTTTTTGGGGCTTTACTGTTTAGTATAAATGGCATGTTATTTTTATTCTGTAGGTCAATACAATTTGGGCAATACCTTATGCATATAGTTTTTGTTATGTTTTATCACTCTAAGACCAATATACTTTATAGTTTTAGGTCAATAGAACTGTGTAAGGGGTATTTTTCAGTGGCATGAGTTGTAGTTTTCAGTGGTACTATTCTGCAAAACATACACCATTTTGAACACTTTTTATTCCAATTTACTGGGGATACAAAAGCGACACATACTGAATTAATTTTTTTTTCTATGGCAGTGACTGTTCAAGATAAATTAGGTTGCAGATTCCCGTTACCTTATAATGAGACATGAAATTCACACAAGAGTTTAGCGCAAGTGGATTCCACACCAAAATCCATGTTCACATTTTATTGTGTGAACATACCCTAGAGTTCCCTCACAACACAGTTTAGCAGTACTCAGTTACTCTCAGCTTCCAGGTCAGGAGATCAGTGCCAACCTAACATCACTAAATGGGAAATCCTGACCACAGATTATCCCCTAAGGCAAAGAATGATCCATCCAGCAGTTGTGAATGTTGATATTGACCAACTCCCCAATGAGGTAAGCCAAGACAAAAAAGGAAAGGAGAGGAAGAACAAAATGTTAGGAGCAGCAAATTCCCAGAATAACTTGTCGGTAGTGATTCTCCAGCAGGCTAAACAAAGGACCACAAGCACAACGGAGGGTAAGTACAGAAGTCGACCACAACTGCTGTCTGAACTCAGGCACTTTGGGAAACAGCATCCAGAGCTATTATTTGCTCTTTACCAGTGCCTGCCGTGAAGGAGGATGATCTTAGCTGCAAAGAGCCCAGGTTACTCCAACAAGGATAATTTCAGGATAACTATAATATTACTCTATTGAGAGCTTTTGATCAGTTTTGGCTGATTCTGAATCAGTACTACATAGGGACAACAGACTCAAAGACATATTCCCAGTCCCCCCTCTCCTTTCCTTTCGGCAACCACCAAACCTGCGGCGTATTATTGTCCGGAGCGCCCTGAAGGCCCCAACTGAAAATGGCACCTCACCCTGCCTGCAGAACAGGTGCAAGACCTGCAGGCACATCCACACTGCTGACAGTGTACCTGTCCCACAATCCCAACAGGTGCAAGAATTAGGGGGACATTTCCTGCAGTTTTTAGCAATGTGGTTTATCTGATCATGTGTGCGCAATCCCCGACCACAGCCTTTAATGTGGGAAACAGGACAAGACTCAGCCAGCGCATGAACTCACACAGATTCACTATTAATAACAGCAGAACGAACTTCCAATGACACAACACTTCTCCAGAGATTTACCATTCTAATTTAAGATCCAAAAATTATGGTTTTAATGGACACTTTAAGACACAGAGGGGGAGAAAGGAATGGGAATTTAAATTAATGCAAAAATTTCAGACTCTGCAAATTGGCTAAATATTCATGCCAGCTTTATGTCAAACTATGTGTGAACTGTGATGGCCACAAATTAAACCGGATTTGGGTGCGAATAAGACGCAGATTTACTGACCCCTCCGCATGCCTCACAATTTCCAGATAGTTGATGTTTGTCCTGTTGTAAATGACTTCTCTCTGCTTATATTGCATTTTGTTATTTTTAAGAATTCTAAGATCCTTTGAAGGGCCATGTCTTTTATGTATAAAACGTCTGTGAATTTTTAATTTTTGTATAAACAACTTGTCTGAAGAAGAGAGCTAGTCCTCTCAAAAGCTCACCCTCAAATATACTCAGTTTTGCCTGAAAAAAATATCGCCTGATTTCTACACTATTCAAATACTTTCTAAGGCTAACATACCAACACTTATACTACTAAACAATTTGGAAAAATACCACAATGTACCGCTCAAATGGAATTGAACAACCGGGTTAAGAAACTTGCACAACTAAACAGCGACATTTTCTTCTTAACAAAATCCAAAAGGAAAATCATCCCAAAAGGCTTCACTCTGCATAACCCAACCCGGGACCCTACAACGCCCATATGCAGAAAACTATTTTTCGAACGTCTGAAAAGCTGCGCAAATACATCCTTTAAAAAATTTTTTATAACAACAAGAGAAAAACCAGGGGGAATAAAGGCCCTAAAGACATCACTGGGGAATACATAGAGGAGATGAAGGACAAACTCCCCAATCTACCAAAACTGAGGACATACTATCAACAAGAAGAAAAAAGCTCCAGGGAAAATGAGACAAAAAGCCCCCCATTACAACCACAAGCACCCGTCCAGCCACAAAAACCGGTTGTGAAACCCTTTTCCCCTATGAGCCAAAAAACGCAAAAAGTCATTCTTCCAAAGGTCCTCCCTTCTGCCCCTCACACTCACGACCATGTCAAACTCGCAAAGACGGGGGTTTTTTCGGGGAAAAAAAAGACTGAGAATACTTCTATGACAAAGACTTCCATACAGCAGCGATCTGGAGAAAACCATAAGGGAAACCCCCCCAAAAAAAAAACACCGCACCCCACGGCCTGGAATTTAAAGCACACTGGATAAATACATTGATGTTCAGAAGCAAGGGAAAATTGAGATCTTTGGGAAGTAAAGAAAAGGTCAAACCAACCCCGCAGGAACAGAAAGGGATCACTTCATGAAAAAAATCAGGCAAATAAAAAACCAGCTGACAAAGGGGGGGCAATAGTCATATGAAACCTCTGACTACATCCCCGGAAGCAACAACAGCTGTCCAACCCCCCCATTTCTCCAAAATTTAACATTTATCCCCCAAAGGGGCCAATAAAAAAAACCAACTAAAGAAAAAGATCAAAATTTTCCCCAACCAGGTCCAAAAAGCAGGAAGGGGGGCTCTTCCCAGCGATCCCGGGCCCGGGCTGCTTTACATGCTCCCAAAAATCCACAAAGATGGCAACCCTGGGAGGCCAAATCTTTTTCTGGTTTTGGGACTCGCCCGAGAATACACTACTGGAAATCCCAAAAAGAAGCATTTATGCTATCAAACATACATAAAAAAACTTTGAGACTCTGGGTTAAAACATATTTACCCAAAAGTTTTTTTAAAGCTCCCCACGACTTTCAACTTTATCTAAAAATCGGCATTCCCTTTCAATTTTTTACCTCCCCTTTCGAGCCATCGGCCCCCCACGGGGTAAACCCCCGACCTCCATTTTTTAAAAGAGAAAAAAATAAAAAACCCCCAAACCCGGGCAAGCGCCCTTTTTAATGACACCCTTTTGGGGTTTTCTGCCCCCGCCCACTCTCACACCCCGCCCAAAAAAAGGGGGCAGCTTTGCGGGTTTGGGGTTGTTTTTTTTTTTTTTTCTCTCTGAAAAATTTGGAGGCCCTTTTGACCCGTGGGAGGCCTAATTGGGTCACTAAAGGGGTAAAGTTTAGAATAGGAACTGCCCGATTTTGAAAACACGTTGAAAGTCGGGCAGTTTAAACATCTTTTGATAAAAATATTAAACCGAGAGCCCCTCAAAGTTTTTCATGTATATAGATAGCATAAATGCTTTTTTGGGGATTTCCACAAGTGTATTGCCCTTTTTGCAGTATGGGGGCCGCTGGCGGGGTCTGGGGGTGTGTACAGGAAAATAATTACATGTGGCCGCACCCCTGCCGGAACCACCCAGGTTTGCATACGTTTTTTTCAAAAAAGTTTTTGAGTGCAAAAACCCATACGAAAAACCCTTTGGGGGTCCAGTTTTTTTTTAACCCCAAATAGGGGAAAGGGGAAAGGGGTGCTTCCTTTTTGGGTTTCTGCCCCCGCCCACCTCACGGGCGGTCAAAAGAAGGGCACTTGCGGGTTTGGGGTTTGGTTTTTTTTTTTTTTCTCTCTGAATAAGGGAAAGGTGGGTTTGACCCATGGGAGGCCTTTTTTCTCGCTGAGGGGTTAAAAAATAAAAAGGGACTGCCCGAAAATTGAATAAAGTTGAAAGCCCTGGGGCGGGCTTAAACATCTTTTGATAAAAATATGTGAACCGAAGCCCTAAAATTTTTTTCTGACAGAGAATATTCAGTTGGGGGGAAAAAATCTCCTAAACCCCCCTGGTCAGAGAAACCCCCTAGTTATTTTCCGGGCCCCCAAACCACAGGTCTCTTAACAAACCCAATCCCCTTTTCGGTCTTTTTTTCCTAGGGAAACCATTTTGCAACCATGGATTAGAAATCCTTGAAATACAAACATACCACAAAAGGGTTTGGAGTTCAGCATTGGGAAACCCACCGGAGAAACTAAATTTCCCCAAAAAAAAACCAAAAACCCCAGCCATACATTTTCAATACCAAACCCACAATATTTTAAATTTGGAGAGGACCAAAAACAGAGCGAAGGGAACTTCGGGGGGTCCAGATTTTGCCCCCCAAATGAAAAACCTTTTTAAAATGGCTAAACCCGGGAAGGAGCGTATCTATCCACTTTCCCCCACCTAACCCATGATTACCCCGTTCCCTCGAAGATATCATTGTCATCTGGACTGCGGGCGAGGGGCCCTAATTCAATTCCATAATGACTTCAAAAACTTCCACCCCACCATCCCAAACCTAAACTTACCAAATTTTTAGGAAAACAAAAAAAAACCCTTTTTGGATACTACAAAAAACAAAATCAAAAAGCACCGGCTACTCACACAGTGAAACCACAAACCCCAACAGAACGCCTACCCAGGAATGACAGCTTCCCCCCTAAACACCAAAAAACCCAAACCCCTTTTAAACAGCCAGCATAAAGATACAATCTTAAATTTTTTTCCGACAAAACAACCCCGGGCAAACACCTCCTGGATCTGAGGACAAAAATTTTATTTTCCCCCCAAATTTGGGGTACAGGCCAAATGTGACGGCCAAACAAACATCAAAAGGGGGCCCCCCATCAACAGAGACATCCCCTCACATAAAAAAAACCCAGAAGGAAGAAAGAGTGCTCTTTTGTTGTAACCTACAACCCCCAGCTGGAGATCCTACAAAAGATTGCCCAAGGGAAATTCAACCCGTACTACAAAGGGACAACAGACCAAAAAACCCAAAATTTCCCATTCCCCCCCCTCCTTTCCTTTCGGCAACCACCAAACCCGCGGCGAAATTTTTTGTCCGGGAGCGCCTGAAGGCCCCAACTGAAAAAAGGAAACCTCACCCAAACCCGTTTGGCAGGCCAAACCTGCCCGTCACCCTCCCACTGCTGACAGTGTACCTGCCCCCCAATCAACAGGTTGCACAGAATTAGAGGGGACATTTTCCTGCTGTTCTAGCAATGTGGTTTATCTGATCATGTCTGTGCCAATTGCCCGACCACAGGCATTATGTGGGAGGATAGGACAGAGACTCAGCCAGCGCATGAACTCACACGATTCACTATTATTAATCTGCAGAATGATCTTCAGTGACACAACACTTCTCCAGAGATGACCATTCTATTGAAGATCGGAGATCTGAATAATTATGTGGTTTTATGGGACACTTTAAGACGCAGAGAGAGAGAAAGGTATGGGAATTTAAAATTAATGCAAAACATTTCAGACTCTGCAAAATGGGCTAAATATTCAACGCAGCTTTATGTCAAACTATTGTTTGGTGTGAACTGTGATAGGCCACAAATTACCACCTGTTGGCTGCGGAGATAAGACGCAGATTTATGACCCCTCCGTCATGCCTCATCAAGAGTTTCCCAGATAAGTTGATGTCTTGTTCCTGTTGTAAATGACTTCTCTGCTTATATTGCATTTTGTTATTTTTAAGAATTCTATGATCCTTTGAAGGTCCTTGTCTTGTGTTTAATATCGTCTGTGAATTTTCAATTTCTTGTATAAAAACTGTCTGAAGATGGGTCGTTAGTTCTCTCGAATGATCCACCATCAAAATATACTCAGTTAGCCTGAAAAGGTTTGCCTGATTTATGCATCTTCTACTTTTCTATTGGTGGCATCCATTTGTTTTCTTAACGAGGTATAATCTGGGCTCACTTTTGTCACCGAGTCTTTTCTTATCGGATGGTAAAACACAGGCTAATCATTGGCTCACAATTAAGGGGTCTTACAAATGTAGCCATAATAGATGCTTGGCATGCAGTTTTGCCAAAGTTTCTAAACAATATAAAGCCACTAGCAATAAAGTGTATTTGACAACTTTTGTTATCGATACATCAATTGTAACACGATATTTGTCATCTATTTTGATTCGTGTGATTTGTGGCAACTTTCAGTATGTGGGTTTGCACGTCAACTTCATTAAAAAACTAGATTTAGATGATCGTTCGGATATTAGGAATCCAATAGCGTTAGGTATTTCTGCGGTTTCGAACTTTTTATGAGTCCTTGTTTGGTGACACAAAAAGTTTTTCTTTTATGGGCATAGAGAAAGTATCGAAACCCAAAAGGGGAGGTGACCACCATAAAAAGCTCCTGAATAGAGAAGCATGTTGGATCTTTAAGTTGGCCACACGCTTTCCCTCAGGACTAAATAAAAGACAGGATTTAATGCTTCGGTATTAGTTGCGGTATTATTGCGTTTTTTGTGTATATTTGTCATCTTTTGTTATATTTTGGTTTGAGATGTGCATCAATAGTATCATGATGATATTTTAGGTTGTATTTTTTTAATTTGAAAAAGTATTAGTGTGTATATACGCTTTTGTGTAGTATCGTGTCAAGGGTTAATTTTCTACAGGTTGTTCGTGTTAGCAATCTATCCTGACACTATATATACAGACACACTACTAACTTCCGATATGCTATGATTAAGTAAGTTATTTCCGAAACGCGTTAGCGTCTTTTTCATGTTTCTATTTCGTGCAGTTGTTATGTGAAAGTCTTCATCGTTTTAAATGTATGGAAAAATAATATGTTTTTTCGATCATTTTTAACTTTGCACTCCGGATGTTTGCTGGATCAACTCATCTGTTTCAAATGGACATTCATTAGAGGTTTGCTTCCACCTCTCCGTGCACCCTGGAGATGCTTTCCTTCATTTAAGAGGTGAGCTGATCAACTTATGTTGAACTGTTGTTATTACTCCAACAAGGAGGTGCAAAACTACAAATGCAAGGGGAAGCACAAACAGAAGACAATACAAACATCAGACAAAAGGGGAGAAGTCAGACAACCCAGGGTCTGAGCAAAGAGAGAACGCAGTACCAAATTGTGGAGCAGAGGATAACAAAAAACCAAGCCAAAGTCCAATATCCAGAGAATGCAAGACAAACGACGAAACAGCAGGGATGGGAGCAAGGAAACAAGAAGAATCACAGGCAAGGGAGAGAGGAAAGGACAGGTTTCAAATAGCCTGCTACAGCCATGGATTTTACAGAGGTGGAGTTAATCAGGGCTGCTCCAAAACCAGACAGAGGCTGGGTAATAGACTTAAAATAGCTACACTCTAACACACAGATTAGTAAAAGCAACTTCCAAAAGCAACCTCTTGCCCCTCACTGTATGGAGATATGTGACTTGAACATTGGACTCCTCAGCCATCTTAGAACACATACATGATCTTGATGGGTGGCATTCTCCTTTTGAAAGACTGCCAATAAGGGATGACCATCGTTGATGAGCAAGATTTTCCTTTACAGGCAAGAGAATACATTTAAATATTGTCCAAGTAAATAACCAGAAACTGATATAAAAATCCCATAGAAACATGAAGTCCTGGGGCATTATAGAACACAAAATCAGTTTTCCAGGGGGGCGTGGCTTAACCATGGTGGTGTGAGGACGTGCACTCGGGAGCTCCTCGTGCCTCATACACCTTTCTGTGCTTTTTAACAACCGGAAGGATGGGGGAATGAAATTACAAAAAAATCAGCGATCTAAGTCGGCCCAACGTCCGGGTCCCGCACAGGAGAACCTGGATCAGTTCTTCTCTCTGGCGCGGCCTCCTACCTCTCGTTCGGCGGGAGATGCCTGCCGACACCCTGCAGCATCACGCAGCGAGCCGGTGCCGCTGGCCGACGAATTGGTCCGGATCAGCCTACTGCGGGGAATCCCCTGGCAGCTCTCCTCAGCAAAAGGACGCCGACGCTTCATCTTGCAGTGCGCGCAGTGAAGGAGCTCAGGCGCCTGCACCGCATTCCTCCTGCTCGGTCCTGCAGAGCACCACCGACGGACTACTGCGCTCCGGAGGGGACCCAGCCCACTACGGGAGACGCAGTAAGTGCAGAGTGGCTAGAAAGGAGGAAGGTGCAGCCCGGGCAATATTGCTCCCAGGTTAGGGGGACTGGCAAGTGGGGGGGGGGACCTGTGGGGATGGCCTCATATGTAAGGGCTGCTCTCTTCTGGTCAGTGAGGACTTTTTGGCGCCAGTGTGGGTATAATGACTCTTTGCATACGACACCCATGGCTTCCTGGACATTCTCTGAGCGTATCACTAAGGCCTCAGTCATGCCGCCTAAGCCTCCCAGAGGCTATGTGGGGGATGCACCTCACTCAGCCCCAGTGATGCCCCCTATTCTGGGCCCTACGTTCCCTCCTGTGGCCCAGGGTCCCCTCATTCAGGATCCCAGGGGCCCCATTTCACCATGTGTTGGCTCACTAGCCCCTCCCCGCAGTGGTCGACAGAATCCCTCTTGGGCTCTCTCCAATCCAAATACAAGGTACAAACTCTCCTGGCACGCTGCCAGCATACATCATGCAGAACTCTACACAAATGAGCTCGGCATCAATTGGACAACTCTCTCAGTCTCTGCTGCCCCCCTCCGCTTGTCCACAAATGACGGCAAGTCTGGACGGCGCTCCAGCAGTCCTAGCGCTTTCACCACATCCATCTTTCCAGACCTGTGCTTCCACCTTGCTGCCGGGATCGTCAGCCATGTCAGAAGATAACAAACCGGCCACGCTCGCAGATGTGCGACTGTTAATACAATCTCTCCCCTCCAGAGCGGATTTTACTGCGTTAGCGCAGCAGATGGTGGACGGATTCAAACAAAGAATTCTCGTCTTTCGGGCGGAGTTAGTCATCCTTAAATTTTCTCCTTCAACAACATCTGGATGATGTGCAAATAGGAGCAGACTGGAATAACCTTCGGTGTCCGGGGTCTCCCTGAGGTCCATTCGAACTCTGACCTCTTCAAAGTTCTCTCTGAAATATTTAATGATTTGCTGGGGCGTCTGGCTACAGCCCACATCGAGATTGATAGGGCCCACAGGGCCTTACGTCCGCCTAACCCGGATGACCCCAGACCTCGAGACGTAATCTGTCGGATCCATTATTTCCTCATGAAAGAGGATATACTTTTTGAAGAGAAAAGAGGTGACTTATCGTAACACCCCCATCAGAATCCTACAGGACTTATCGAGACTTACCCTGGCACAGAGTTCCTCACTGAAGCCATTCCTGGATGTTCTGTGGGACTGTTAATATCCCCTTTTTATTGGGTGTATCCGTTTGCTTCTCAATATCCGCATGGACCAAGCAGACATTACGTCCGCTCTCCAAGATGTTCCGGGAGTCTGTTCTCAAAGAGCTCAACACTTGCGGTTCTTCCCTGGCGGACTGCCTTCCCTGTCTCCCTTTCCTCCATACCTACACCAAAGGAAGCGGAAATCATGCGGTCTCTTCCTTTCTCCGGCTGCTGGTCCACCGGGTGAGCGGAGTGGTAGTGCAGGGCCACTCTAGGACCTGGGCGTTCCACTGTGTCAAGTCCTAGGGCCCCAAACCTTCTTTCCTCCAATGGAACTTGAGAGGGACTGTGGGGGGTCTTTCTCCATGTTACAGATCTGTGTTGCTGAGATGTATCTGACTGTATGAACATTACCCTGTATTACTCTTGTTTGTTGCCAGTGCAATTGTTGTCTAGAATGAGGTGATAGATGTGGTTCCCTTTCTTCCTTCCCAATGATACAGCCCTTTTGATTGCCGGATATAGACATATATTTCCAGAGGCCTCTTTCTCTCTCCAGTACTAGGTTAAAGTCGCTTTTTACGTAGGAGGAACTCCTGCACTAGGCCTTCCTGGGGCTACAGGATTTCTGTTACACTGTTGTGGTTCTTGATTTCAGTACACCGCAGACCAGAGCTAAGTATGCTTTCTGTTCTCTGTGTAACTGTTTTGGGTCTTGTTTCTTCTGTTGTCCTCTCCTTTCCCTGTTGTTTTCTCCCCCTCCCCCCCACCCCCCCCCTTTTTTTTTTCTTTCTCTCGCCTCTAGCCTAGGCCCGTGCTGTAGTCCATTGCTTTGACCCTGTTTAGAGGTGGTTCTCTACCCCGGAGAAGGTCTCATGGCGGACTCTCAACATTGCATCCTTCAATGCCAAAGACTGAACCCCCAGAGATGCGTGCGTAGGTACGCACAATTTCATCGTTCGGAAGACGGGACATAATTTGTTCCAGAAAACACATTTTTAACGTAGGTAATTGCTCCCAACGTATAAAAACCAGACACTTACATCACATCGGCACTTTGCAAATTTCAACCAGTCCTGATTCCAGGGGAGTAGCCATAGCAATCCATCGTTTTACTGTTGGCTCATCAGGTCTTTCTGCTCGTTTGCCCCGAAGATCGCTACCTTATTACTTGTTTCTCTATAGAGGGGCGGGGGTATTCACCTTAATTAATGCCTATGCACCCCAACATTGCCTCAGTGCCTTTTTTTGACCGTTATTATTTGACTCTGCCATCTCCGTTGGTTATCGGGACAGTTCTCTGTGGGGACTTCAATATTACACTAGACCCCACGTTAGGATAATTCGGGCGGCAAATCGGCCCTGTCATTTTCCAGCATCAAAAAAGTGAGGAGGGCATTTCTCAATTGCAGCTCTGTGTTGTATGGAGGCTTGCAGCATCCTGCGACAGAGATACTCTGTATTCTCCTCCCCAACGGGTAGTACAAGCCGCTTGGACTTCACTTGGATTCGCTACTCGGCACTGCAATTGGTGACGACAACCTCCATTGGTATTATATTGTGTCGGACCACGCCCAGTATATTGCTCTCAAAACTCCCGGCTGTGTCGCGACTGTGTGGAATTGTAAAACTAAACAAGTCCCTGTTAGTGGATTCCTCTCTAGCGTGCGGATGTTAGTAGATCTATCTTGCACAATTTCAGGAGCTGCATACTGAGACCATCTTCGCCTGCGCGATTCAGTGGAGGATATTAATGCGTGTTCAGGGGGGTGTGTTGGTCAAACATGGGGCCGACTTTAAGCGAGGGACGGGCTGCGGCCCTTTTCCGTGGCGATGTCTAGGGTTCACCAGTTGGAACTGATACCACAAAACGTGCTCTTTCCTTGCGGTACTTGGGACTTGCAGGATGCGCGGTTGGAGGTCAAGAGACTTCTTGAAGGCGAGTGGGTGGTGTGGTCCGCATTGTCGGAGCAATTTTAGAATACGGAATTAAATGTGGCCGTGACTGATGGCTAGGCCTCCGCTCTCGATAGCTCAATCCCACATTCCTTATCAAGACTTCTGCTGGTATGTCGTACACTTACCGCCGACATTGCCTAGTCCTTTCACAGTCATCTATTCCATATTGTTCACCTCCCCCCCACTTACCGTTCCACGGGATCTGCTTTTCCTCATCAGTCCCTGTGTCCTTAAGGGGGATCCGCCGTCGATCTCCAGCAGCTGGAGAATCCTTCTTCACTGCGGGAGATTGAAAGGGTGATCAAGGATCTTCCGGGGGAAAGTAGCCTGGTTCCTGATGGTTTTACAGCCAAATTCTTCAAGACCTTTCCGGACCAGTGGCCCCTCATGCTTTTGCGGACATTTAATGTATTTCCCCGGAGTACCCTTTTCCACTAGGTGACCTTGGCGATGTGGCGGTCATCCCCACATGCCAGGAAGGATCCCCAGGAGTGCATGGTAGTTACCGCCCGGATCTCCCCGATATCTCTTTTGAACGTCGACATCAAAATGTATGCTTAAACTTATAGACGAACAGGCTCAACCCTTATTGGATTCTCTTGTGCACACCGCCAGGTGGGATTTGTTGCCTGGTAGAGAGGCACGAGATATCACGATCAAAATGGACATTATCCTCATGCTCGGGCTCACAAGGGTCTCCTATGATTGGTCCTGTTCCTTACGCATGAGAAGGGCCTTCGACAGGATATCGCTTAGGTTTTCTCTCCGTCAAAACTTTGGCCCACATTGGTTTGGGCACTACCTCCTTTCAAAGATCTCTTGCCTTGTATGTGTCCCCTTCGGCACGTGTTTAGGTTTATGGATCCCTCTCGAGCCTTTTTCCATTTTCAATAAAACGAGGCAGGGCCTGCTCACTGTCACGCTTTGTACATAGTAATTATGGTGAACCTCGTTGGCTTCCATTAGAGCGAATCCTGATATTAAGGGGATCAACGTAGGAGCACAAGAATACAAATGTTCTGCGTTCGCTGATGGACACTCTTGATCTTATATTAACAACCTCTTATCTCGCTTCCTGGCCTTGTCGGCAATAGTGATTCGCAAATGGTAGTTGGTCAACTTTAAGATCAACTCCTCTAATCTGATGCGATCAATGTTGGTCTCTCTCAATGATTCAACAGCTTCTCCAGTCGAACTTCCCTTTGACATGGCCGAGGGGGGGCATCTCCTTACCTTGGGATACGTTATCTACGCTGTGATCTTTATAAATTATTCTCTGACAATTTCGTCACCCTGTTTTTCTCAGGCTGACAACTAGGGATCTTGAGGCCTGGGCGTAAAATGGACCTTTCCTGGTTTGGTAGGATAGCTGCGTTGAAAAGATGTCGGTTCTCCCGAAATTTCTGTTCATATTCCAAAACGATCCCTATCAGGCATCCCGTCGCATTCTGGAAGAGCCTAAGACGGTGCTTCTCGACGGTTTTTTTGGGCGACCGTGTAAACATAGATTGCATATGTGTGCTGATTAGACCAGAAGATGAAGGACTCCGGATTGCAAGCTATATCATTTAGCTGCAGCATTATATGCACGGTTTCTGGCATTGGCAAGGATTACAGCAAGACGGGCTAGGGGAAGGCTGGCCCAGGGGATATCTGCCCTTGGTCGGTTGGCAGTGCTCCCCTGGGATCTGGACTCAGGCCTAATAATTTGTGTCCTCGTCTAGCACAAGACACACCTTAAATAGCTCTATTCTCATAGGAAATCCTTTAATTTGATCGACTTAATGCGGGCCCGTGTCCCAGTTACTGATCATCCGGTCTTTCCCCCTGGAGCAGCTGCGGCTATTTTCCTGGGAGGAACAAAAAAATCTTCCTTTGCGCTTTTCACTGTTGTGGCAGCCGGACGATAAAATCGTGCGCTCTGACTATTCTTGGCGGAGGTATTGCCCCTGCAGGGGCCTTTTACCAGCACATCCAGTTGTCCCATTTTTTCATAAGATTACACGACATTAGACTTGCTGAGGCCACTCCTTACTGCCTTCGAGAGGCTGTTCTTAGCTCCTTCTAGTCTAATCTCCATGCCATTTCAGTGACATACAAACTTCTGCTCTCCGCTCCTTCCTCTCAGTTCCCCCTTTTGGTCGTCACTGGAGAATGATTTGGGGCTTTCCTTTTCTGACTCTCAATGGCACAGTGTGTTTCCATTTGACTCACAAAGCTTTTATAGCATCTAATTATCAGGGGAACAGGTTTTCAAGTTGCTCTCAGATGGTACAGGGGTACCCACTGTTACTTAATCGGTATCCGACCCAGTCCAGATCTATGCTGGAGATGGGCGAGCGGAGAGTAGGAAACCTTGTTCAATATTGGTGAGTTGACCCCGGCTTAGGAGCTTCTGGGCCGCAGTATTGTTGATAATTCAGGAGTTACGGAGTAGCAATCCCTGATTCCAGAGGCATTGTTGCTTTGAATGTTGATATGCTATCAATAGATTCACGAAATCCTCCTCGTTACCTGTTACAGGCCGCTAAATCCATTATTTCACGTAAGTGGAGTCTTCCGCGGCTCCACTCACTGGTAGGAGTGGTGTAGGCAGGATTGAGTCCATGAAGTGTATGGAGGAGCTGATTTTCCAATAGCCCCGATCAATTGTTCGCGTGTTCAAAGAACTTGGTTTTATTGGGCACAGTTCAAGACCACCAGCTATATTTCTCTATTACCTGCTGAGGTCTTGGTTGGGTATTGGCGGGAGATTGCCCTTTCTAGCGGAGCCCCTCATACTTGTTGAGTCCTTGGAAGAAGGGGCTGAGGGGATTTTGATGGGAATATATGTGGGCCCCACTATGGCTCTGGGGAAGCTCCCGTGCCCATTCCCTCCCTCCCCTCTTTTTCCCCCTACCCAGTGTGTTGCTTAGTATGGTTCGTATGTCTTGTTTGTTTTTTTAGTCTGTCTGAGTAATTTTTTATTTTTTTGGTGTTGTGTGTTTGTTGCATTGCAGTTGTAATACATTGTGATAATTTCTTCAATGGTATATTTTGCTTCCATATTAGGGGGCACTGTGATTTAGTGGCCCACTATCATGATATAGCTTTTTCTGTGTGTTCTACATCACAGTTTGTTGTATCGAAAAAATAAATAAAATCAGTTTTCCAAAACATACCCTTCTCTGATTTTCCTAGAATAGCGTGTCTCCTAAAATAGTTATGGAGATTGTGACTGCTCAGAGGTAGAAGGTATCTGTTATTAATGGTCATTTTTGTTGAGTTCACGTATTCATGATAATGATGAACTTAACCAACGTTCTTAGCCAACACATAAAAGAACCCAACAACGTAGAGATGCTGTAGGATGTATAAATCCCTTCTCCAGGTTTCCCTTTTTATACAGGGTGTGGTACAGAAAGTATTCTGAGACCCCTTAAATTGTTTCACTCTCTTTCTTTCTGTGCAGGCGGTTGGTAAGATCTATAAAAGTTCATTTATGGTACACTCTGCAACCTCATCTTAAAAGAAAAAAACAGAAATGTAGATATTTTTGGTAATTTATTAAACAAGAAAAATATGTACATTCCCATGGTCATAATTATTCAGAACCATTTTACTGTGTTACTCATATTTACTCACATGCTGTCATTTCTTTGATCTTCAGTGAGATGGTTCTACTCCTTAATTGGAGTCCTGCTGTGTTTAATTAACTGATTGGACTTGATTAGAATGGCACATCCTGTATCTATATAATTCCTCACAATCACAGAGCATTCAGAGATCATGAGAATAGGAGGGTCTGACAGAACTGCCCAGAGCTCATAGACAGAATGTGGCAAGGCACAGATTGGCAAAGGTTACCAAAGAATTTCTGCAGCTTCAAGGTTCCATAATGAGTCAGTGGCCTCCTTAATCTTAAATGGAAGAAGTTGGGAACGACGAAAATCTTCCTCGGGAACGGACGTCCAGCCAAGCTAAGGAATTGTGGGGAGAAGAGCCTGATGAGAGAGGTATAGAAGAACCCCAAAGAATACTGTGGCTGAGCTCCAGACATGCAGAGTAGAGTGATGGGAGAAAGTTCCACAAGTCAACTCATCACTGCGCCCTCCACCAGTCGGGAGCATTTTAAATTGGGCTGCGAGGTTTGCGACAGTAAGCCTCTCCTCAGTGCAGACATATGAAAGGCCGCATCATACCTGTTTTGCAGAAAAAACACATGAAGGACTCCCAAGGGACTTCGGGAAATAAGATTCTCTGGTATGATGAGACGAAGATTGAACTTTGTGGTGTTAATTGTAAGGTGGGTATGTGTGGAGAAAACAGGCACTGTCATCACCTGTCCCAATACTATCCCAACAGTGATACATGGTAGGTGGCAGCATCATGTATGGGGGTTGTTTTTTGCTGCATGGGACAGGACAACTGGTTGAATTTGAAGGAAAGATGAATGTGGCCAAGTACAGAGATTATCCTGGATTAAATCCTCCTTCTAGATGTGCTCTGGATCTCACGGTCTGGGCCGAAGGTGGTTATTCTCATCTAGACATTGACCTTAAGCACACAAAAAGCTAAAAAAACAAAGCAGTGGCTCTCAGAACAACTATGTGGACCATTCTTGACCGACCCAGCACTGACATAAACCCATGAACATCTCTGGAGCGACTTGAAATTGCCGTTCTCCACCAACTTTCACATCCATTCTGTGGGAACTACAGAGTTCTGCATGGAGATGATCACACAATTCCAAGTGGGAATAACTGTTGCATCACTTCAGAAGACTCATTGCTGTAGTAGCTCAAAAGGGTTTGCTTCTATTCATTACGTCGAGCAAAGGGTCTGAATACTTAAAGACCCAATGTGATATTATTTCAGTTTTTTTGTTTAATAAAATTGCTATAAATTTCTTCATTTCTGTATTTTTTTCTTTCAAGATGGGGTGCAGAGGTGTAAATTAATCAGCAAAAAAATTAACTTTTTGCATGTTACCAAATGGTGAAATGAAAGAAAAGAGTGGACAATATAAAGGGGTCTGTATACTTTCCTGATACCAATGTATTGCACTTCTGCCAAGTTCTCCAGTAAAAAAAAAAAAAAAAAATGTCGCTCATCCACTAAGAATTTTAGAACTGGGCATTAAAGCAGGTGGACAACCTTATTTCCTATGGAGTGGAATGAACATCAGTTTGTTTACAAAAAACATCAGCAATCAAGAAATGACCAGCTAAGGAAAACTCAATAAATAATATGCAGTAGAATTAGCTAATTAAAAGTGAATAGTCTCAAAGTGATATCCTCAATGATTGATAACTCGTTATGAAGCATTTCTCAGGTTCTCTATATAAGGAGACTATCACGTACAAATGCCAATGGATACTCCAAAACCGCTAGCCAATATTTGGGCAAAGCGAAATAGAAAAAGTCTGCGGAATGCCAGCACCTCTGTGTGAAAAAATAAAACTGCACAGGCAAAAAATACACCTAAAAATAATTTGTTATGCTATGTCTACACAGATGCAATAATTGAAGCGCATTGTCGGTGGTTTTGGATTCTAAAACCACTTGAAAATACAATCGCTCAGGCCTTGCCAATAGACTTAATGCAGGCGACATGTATGATGCTCGCCGAGGTCGGGGCGCATTTTCCGCCAGTTTTTACGGCAGATCTGCGCTGATTTATGTCGGGGACGGTCGCGCGAGCGGGCGCGCTCTCTACTTAGCATGTTAATATCCGCCGCGCTCACATGTGTGTTAGGCGCAGTGCCGGGGACTGAGGCGCAGAGGGCGCTGCGCCTAAGATTCGCCGGTCCGAGCAGTGCGCTCGTACATGCGGGGCCAAAAAGTTCCTGCGGCTCGCCACTGTGTGTGGGGCACAGTGAAGGGGACATGGGCGCAGTGCGGGGACTGCGCGAAAATACAGTTCCGATGCGAGACAGGCTGGACAGCGATAAATCATTCCCAGATGTCGGTGCGGGAGTTCTGAATCAAAAATGCCTTTATAAGGCGTTTCCATTCTCAGGAAAAGAGCTGAAACCTAAAAAATAAAAAATACATAAAACAAAATCATTTCCAATATCCTAATTCAAGAATTAGGATATTGGGAAATTGCCGGGGAAATACAGTAATTGCAAATTCAGAAAGCTATTCTGATTTGTCGGCATAAACGCCAATCAGGATTGGAGCGGACAGTGTGAACATTCAAATCTATGGGGAAGTTTAGACCATCAGAATCCCCGGCGGGATAGTTCAAATACAGTAAAATGCTGAAAAGAGAGATAGGTTAAGCTACGGGGACTTGGCTAGCTCAGCAATCAGAATAGGAGCAACAGAGACCCCATTCTGCCTGTGGAGAAGTTTAGTCCAATCAAAATCCACGGCGGGGGACAGTTCAAATACTGTAAAAATGATGAAAAGAGGTGATTGGTCTGAGTAGTGGGAGGGCTCGGATAGCTCAGCCCAATCAGAATAGGAAGGACAGAGACCCATTAATTCTTTGGAGAATTATTGACAAATCTGATAGGAGCGAATAAAGGACCCATTCTAGTCTAATGGGAAGTTTAGTCCCAAATCAGAATCCACGGTGGGATAATTCATAATACAGTAAAAAGACAGAAAAGAGCTGATTGGCTGGAGCTAGCTGGGGGCTGGCTATCCAAGCAAATCAGAGCGCGATGCTACTTCTACCATTTAGAGTCTATGGTGAGATGGGGCAATGCAAATCTCGGTGCTCAGCGCCGTGCGGCATGATAGGTATTAATAAATAATTATTTTTTTTTAAAGGTAACACTTTATCAGAATAAAGAGCCGAACACTTCTTTACAAATAATGCTGGTTTTTAAAAACCCGAACAAGCGTTTGTTTTTGTCGCGAGGGACGGGGGCGATCATAGGAATTGCAATAGAGAGAATTGCAGGGAAATACAGCAATTCAAATTGTTTTAAGCTATTCTCATTGGTCGGGCAGAAGCCAGCCAATCAGATTAGGAGCGACAAGACCCATTTATATCCTATGGAGAAGTTTTGGAACCAATCGGAATAGTGAGCGACAGTGGCCCATTTCTAACCTATATGGAGTATTAACCAAATCAGATTAGGAAGCAACAAGTCCCATTATATCTATGGAGAAAGTTTTGGACCAATCAAAAATTCAAAGGTGGGACAGTTCCAAAATACTGTAAAAATGCTGAAAAGAGGTGTTTGGCTGAGCTAGCGGGGGCTCGGCTAGCTCAGCATCAGAATAGGAGCGGACATAGACCATTAAAACCTATGGAGAATTATTGACCAATCAGAATAGGAGCGACAAAGGACGCTTTCTTTAGTCAATGGAGAATTTAGGACATTCAGAATCCACGGCGGTATACAAAATTACAGTTAAAAAGACAGAAAAGAGCTGATTGGTGAGTAGCGGTGGCTTGGATAATCCAGCCAATCAGATGCGCGAGCTAACTTTCCCATTATAGTCTATGGAGAGATGGGCGCTCTGAAATCTCGGAAATAAAGCATTTTAAAAACCCGAAAACAAAAAGGGTTTTTGCCGGGCCGGCGCTAATAGGGAATTGCAATAGAGAGAAAGCCCGGGGAAAACAGTAATTTAAATTGTTTAAGCTATCTCATTTGGGCGGCATAAACCACCATAGAAATAGGAGGACAATGCCCAAAATAACTATTATTTTAAAAGGGGCGGCTTTTTATCTAAGTTTTTTCATTTAATTAAAAAAATTTTTTTTAAAAACTTCAGCCGCGGGGCGCGGGGGCCGAGTTTTTCAGAGGCCCCATTTCTCCCTAGATATAAAAGGAAAATCTGGCTGATTGGCTGGGTTTCCAAGCCCCGCACTCAGCCAATCAAATTTTTCTTTTCTTTTTAAAAGTATTTTTGAACGTCCCCCCTTATTTTATTTCCAACTTTCCAAGGTTATAAAGGGTCTTTGTACTATTTTTTGTTTTTTTTTCTTCCCAATTTTTTAAACTTTAAAAAAATTTGAATTTGATTTCCCGGGGAATTTTTTCATTGCAATTACCTTGAGCCCCCGGTCTCGGGCAAAACGCGTTTTTTTTTAACTGTTTTTTTTGTAAGAAAGGTTTTGGCTTTTTTATGGGGGCTCCTATTTTTTGATTTTTTACTTTTTAAATGGGGGCCGCCTTATTTTGATTGGGCCCAAATTCTCCTAGGTTTTTTGGGCTTTTTCGCTTATTTGATTTGGTGGTTTTCCGACCAATAGAAGCTTTAAACAATTTAAAATTCGTATTTCCCCCCCAATTCTCTCTATTGCAATTTCCTATTAGCGCCCCGGCCGGCGACAACCGTTGTTCGGATTTTTTTTAAATTTTTATTTTTTTAAAGAGGGGTTCAGTCTTTTCTATCTTTTTTACTGTTATTTTGAAATTTTCCCCGCCGTGGTTTCTGATTGGTCTAAACTTCCCATAGCTTAATGGGGCTTTGTCGCTCCATTCTGATTGGGGAAAAGTTTATAGGTTTTAAAGGGTCCTTTTCGCTCCTATTTGATTGGCTGAGCTACCCAAATCCCCAGGCTTTTCCCTCACCTTTTTTAGCTTTTTTTTGTATTTTTAACTGTCCCGCCTTGATTCTATTGGGCAAACCCCCCCATAGGTTTTATGGTTCACTGTCCTCCTATTCCGATGGCCTTTTTTGCCCACCAAGGAAAGGTTTTCAGTTTAATTTCTGTATTTCCCCCAATATCTAATTCTTGATATTGCGCCCTTTTGATTTGGAAAATGTTTTTTTTTTTAAATTTTGTTTTTTTTTACGTTTTGCTCTTTTTACACGTTTTCCCCTTTATTAAAAGGGGATTTTTCGAATCATAACCCTGCTGCACGGAGCGGAGCGCCCAGATTTTGGGAGCGATCTTCTATTTTTTCCTCGCATGTTCCGATCCTGCTTCACTTCGCCTCTGCTGGAGGATTTAGACCAAAAAAACCAAGGTCTGCCTGTCGGAGCTGCCGAGCGCTGCACTGCGCCTCGCTTTGCCGACTCGCCATCGTACATGCCTCGGAGTTTTCGAGCGCGCCGCGTCCCACCCCGGAACGCCTACACCGCGCCCACTGCCCGCCCCTTCATGCGGGGCGCAGCTGAAAGTGGCAAACGCTGCGCCTAACACCACATCCCTGCATCCGACAGGGGGATTCGGGCCGGGAGGCGCAGTATATGGCAAAAAAAAGGCGTAAAGCCCAATCATACATGTCGCCCTTTGTGTCTAGATTAGGCACATAAATTATACTATGCAAGGTGGACAAGACACCAGATTTTTGACAGGTTCATTCATTCAGGCGCATTAAACACTCATTTAATACTTTAAAGAGAACCTGTCACATAGATTATGCTCCCCTTACTGAGGGCAGAACAAGCCAGTGTCAGACATGCTGATTCCAGTGGTGTGCCCCTTATTCTGTAAGATTCTGTAGTTTTCGAGTATTTAGTGCTCAAATCTACAGTTTTCAGCCAATAAAGAGTCATTCAAAGAGTCAGTTTTTTTTTCATACCCCGCCCATCTGAGGCTAGCCTCGCCCACCACAACTGATAAACCTATTACTTTGGATAGGTATAAACATGTGAATAACTGTCAGTGGGCGGGGTTATCCTTTGGTGGGCGGGCTAATACCTACTCATGAATAAGATTTGAGGGGTAAATGCTCTAAAACTGCTGCATCTTACAGAATAAGGGGCACAGGGCTAGGAACAGCAGGTCTGTCTCTAGCTTGTGCTGTCCTCAGCAAGGGGGGCATAAACTATGTGACAGGTTTTCTTTAAAGCAGTGTAGAATGCGCTAGAATGTATGAACCTGTTCTACTGAGGATCATAGATTTGGCACTTTCTAGTTCCACTACTACATATCAGGCTCAGGTAGTCCACTTTTAACTTGGTAAGCCTGTTCCAGCAGAAATGCAGCTATTTTTGCCATTCTTCAGTCATAAATGTGTAGAATCATATGGTTGTGGTGCGACGCTTCTCCAGAACGCTCCCACATACTAGGCGCATTGCAAAGTGCTGCAGGTGCCGCTAAATGCACCTAATTTTGGAGTGTGCCTGTTCAAATATCGAGAAAACAGGGCTGTGCCAGTTTTTGGACTGAAAGGACACCAGAAAACTGGCGCAGCCCCATGCATACATATTGCCCATAGTTTGTAAGGCCAAAAAAAAAATGTCCATCCAGTTCAGCCTATTGTGCTATAGTGATGATCCAGAGGAAGGCAAAAAAACCCATGAGGTAGAAGCCAATTGTCCTTATTTTGGGAAAAAAATTCCTCCCGACCAATCTGGCAATCAGAATAAATTCCTGGATCAACGCTCCTTCTTCAGAATCCTAGTCACTATAACTTGTTATATTATTATACTCTAGAAATGCATCCACACATCTGAAACATCTCCGGCTTTACCATTCCAGGGTAAAACAAACCTTATTTACACATGGAGGCTTTGAACTATGTAATGCTGTCTGTGGTTTGGCTGCATGAACAAGCTAACATGTTCCTTTCAAATATATTTACTGAAGCTTCTGAAACTTCGTATATCTGACCAATAAAGAGTAGAACGCATAAAGAGAGTGGCCACTTATTTTATGAGTTATTTATTTTATCAATTTATATAACACCATTATCCTCAACAGTGCTGTAAAGAGATTGCCATCATTGATATTAGTCCCTTTTTCCATTGAAGCTCACCATCTACATCCCTGATCAACAAACTCATGCAAACACAGGGGGAGCATACAAATTCCTTATAGATATTGTCTGTGGTGGGATTTGAACCCAGGACCCTAACGCTGCATGGCAAAAGTACTAATCACTGTGCTCTCCACTGGTCTTGTATATGATATCATAAGGTGTTAAAACAGAGCTACAGAGTTTTAGCTCTTTTCACCCACATTTTATCTCACATGTTTGCAGGTAAATGCATTGACCAAACTTAAAGGGTTTTTTACCACCTGGTGAAGTAGCTCAGTTTTTCCCCTAGCTGCTGCTTCACAGTCTTCAATTTGGGGGTATGTCAGAAAGGTAGGTTCAGGCAAGCGGTGCTGCAATAATATCAGCTAGTCTCTTGACTGAATATGCATGTTACCGATGCTGGTAAATAATCAGTGTTAATCAGCATCGGCAGCATGGGTAGCTTTGTGGTCCTGTTAACCACCAATGGTGTGGTTGACTAGACCACAAAGATGAACTCCCTAGAAAAGTCTGTTCTAATAAATGTTCTAAAATATACTATTTCTACATGTTTGTTCTTATTGTGATAATAGCTGCAATTTGTTTATACAGATCACACCAGGGATTTACAGCTCTCATGTTGAAAAATGGCCCATGAACATGTTTAGATTGTCCTAGTGAAGTGAAGGATTTCATAAAGAACTGGTAAATACCAGTCTGTGCCCTGCTCAAAAATGTATAGAACAAGGGATGTAACTTATAACCCATAACAAAATGAGATGGACCCTCACTAATAGTGTTGAGCGATTACGTTGGCTATCGACATCGATCGATAGTCGATAGTCGGCCACCATCGATAAGGTTTTCGATAGTCGATAGTCGATCATCTCCGATGACCATTAAAGTCTATGGGAGGCAACAACCCCCTTCATTTCCCAAACGGGTGGAGAAGTGGGAAATTTAAATCCACAAAAGTCAAATGGATACCTGCTACATCTTAGGCACAAAAATT
>JAODAL010021848.1:0-66087 GCA_025379985.1 Phyllomedusa bahiana
TTATTTTATGTCACAAGGGCTTCATTGTGGGTCACGCTGAGTCATCCATTTTGGGTGTCACAAGAGGCTTTTATGTGATGTCACCCCTGAGGTCATCCATTGTGATGTCACACAGAGCTCATTGTGAGTCACCGCTGAGTTCATCCATTGTGATGTCACAAGAGTTCATTGTGAGGTCACCGCTGAGGTCATCCATTGGATGTCCAAGAGGCTTCATTGTAGCACTGAGGTCATCCCTTGGATTCAAAGAGGCTTCTTGGGGCACCCCGGGGGTAAACCTTGGATGTCACAAGATACATTGTGGGTACGTGAGGTCATCCCTTGGATGTCATAAAGGACATTGGAGGGCACGCTGAGGTCTCCATTTTGATGTAAAAAGGGGGTCATTGGAGGTCCCCGCGGGGTCTTATTGAACTAAAAAGGGAATTTTGGGTTCCGGAGGGAAAACCCTTGTGAGTCCTCAAAGGGTTCATTGTGAGGGGCCCCTAGGGGCTCCCTTGTGATTCAAAAGAGGGATTTGAAAGGGCAGGTGAGGGGGGCTCCATTTTTAAAATCACAAAAGGGGTTTTTGTGAGGGCACCGTGGGGTCACCATTGTGTTCCAAAGGGAACATTGTGAGTCACCGCTGAGGGAAAACCTTGGTGTAAAGAGGGGAAATTGTGAGGGCACCCGCTGGGGGGTCATCCATTGTAAAAACAAAAAGGTTAGTGAGCACCTGTTGGGTCCCTTTTTAGTCATGGGGGTATTGTGACCAGGGTGTGGTCATCCCTTGTGTAAAAAGCCATTGTGATTTTACCCCTGAGGATCCCTTGTAAACACAAGAGGGTTTATTTGAGGGCCCCGCTGAGGAAAAACCATTTTGATTCAAAGAGGCTATTGGGGTCACCGCTGAGGGCATCCATTGGATTTCAAAGAGGCACATTTGAGTCACCGCTGAGTCATCCATTGTATGTAAAGGCCATTGTGTCCCCCTGGGGGGCCCCCTTTTGGATGTCAAAAGGCTTTATTTGAGGCACCCTGAGGTATCCCTTGTGAGTCACAAGAGGCTTAAAAAGTTGAGGGCCCCCTTTGAGGGCCCTTTTTATTGTGATTTTGAGGGTATTTGAGGGCACCAGGTTCCCTTTGAGTACAAAGGCTTCATTGTGAATTTTACCCGGGGCTCCCTTTTGAGTCCCCAAAAGCTAATTGTGGGTTTTACGCTGAGGTTATCCATTGTGTGTCAAAAGGCTAAATTTGGGTCACCGCTGAGGTCATCCATTGGATGTCAAAGAGGCAATTTGAGTCCGTGAGGTCATCATTGTATGTAAGAGCTATTGTGAGGTCACGCTGAGGTCATCCATTATGTACAAGAGCCATGTGATGTCACCTGAGGTATCATTGTGATGTCCAAGAGGTCATGGAGGTCAGCTGAGGAAAACATTGTGATGTCAAAAGCTCTTGTGAGTCACGTGAGGTCATCCATTGTGATGCAAGAGGCCATTTGAGTCACGCGGGTATCTTTGATGTCAAGAGGCTAATTGGGGTCCCGCTGAGGTCATCCATTGTGATGTCAAAAGCTTATTTGAGGTCAGGGGTCATCATTGTGATGTCCAAGGGTCATTGTGATCCGCGAGGTCTCCATTTGATGTCAAAAGGTAATTTGGGTCACGCTGAGGTATCCATTGTGAGTCATGGTCATTGTGAGTCACGCTGAGGTCACCATGTGATGTCAAAGAGCTTCATTTGAGGTCAGTGAGGTCCCATTGATTCAAGAGGCATTGTGGTCCGCTGGGTCATCATTGTGATGTTGCGATATTGTGAGGTCACCGCTGAGGTCATCCATTGTGATGTCACAAGAGGCTACATTGTGAGGTCACCGCTGAGGTCATCCATTGTGATGTCACAAGAGGCTTCATTGTGATGTCACCGCTGAGGTCATCCATTGTGATGTCACAAGAGGCTTCATTGTGAGGTCACCGCTGAGGTCATCCATTGTGATGTCACAAGAGGCTTCATTGTGATGTCACCGCTGAGGTCATCCATTGTGATGTCACAAGAGGCTACATTGTGAGGTCACTGCTGAGGTCATCCATTGTGATGTCATAAGAGGCTACATTGTGAGGTCACCGCTGAGGTCATCCATTGTGATGTCACAAGAGGCTACATTGTGAGGTCACCGCTGAGGTCATCCATTGTGATGTCACAAGAGGCTACATTGTGAGGTCACCGCTGAGGTCATCCATTGTGATGTCACAAGAGGCTTCATTGTGAGGTCACCGCTGAGGTCATCCATTGTGATGTCACAAGAGGCTTCATTGTGATGTCACCGCTGAGGTCATCCATTGTGATGTCACAAGAGGCTACATTGTGAGGTCACCGCTGAGGTCATCCATTGTGATGTCATAAGAGGCTTCATTGTGAGGTCACCGCTGAGGTCATCCATTGTGATGTCACAAGAGGCTTCATTGTGAGGTCACCGCTGAGGTCATCCATTGTGATGTCATAAGAGGCTGAATTGTGAGGTCACCGCTGAGGTCATCCATTGTGATGTCACAAGAGGCTACATTGTGATGTCACCGCTGAGGTCATCCATTGTGATGTCACAAGAGACATCATTGTGAGGTCACCGCTGAGGTCATCCATTGTGATGTCACAAGAGGCTACATTGTGAGGTCACCGCTGAGGTCATCCATTGTGATGTCATTTAATGAGGGCCACAATGTGAGTTCACAGCTGGGAGTTTAGATGTCCAATCCATTGTGATGTCAAAAGAGCTACATGGAGGTCCCGCTGATCGTCATCCCATTAGTGATGTCAAAAGAGGCTTTATTATGAGGTCCACCGCTGAGGGACATTCCATTGTGATGTCTACAAGAGGCTACCTTGTGAGTCCCCGGCTGAGGTGGGAGGGTCATCCATTGTGATGTCAAAAGAGGCTTATATGAGACACCTGGCTGATGCGGGGTCGCTGAGGAGTCATCCAATTGTGATGGTCACAAGAGCTTCAATCATTGTGAAGGTCACCGCTGAGGTCATACCATTAGGAAGTCACATTACAAGATGCTACATTTTGAGGACCACCGCTGAGGGTAATCCTTTGTGATGTACATAATAGGCTTGAATTTGTGAGGTCACCGCTGAGGTCATCCATTGTGATGTCATAAGAAACTGAAGTTGTATGTCAACCGCTGTGGAAGTCATCCATTGTGAAGTCCGCTAAGAGGCTAACATTGTGAGGTCACCGCTGAGGGTCATCCATGTGTCGATGTCACCAGAGGCTTCCATTGTGATGTCACCACTAGAGGTGTCAGTCCATTGTGAGATACAAGAGGCTTCATTTGAAGTCACCGCTGGAGTAATCCATTGTGATGTCACAAAAAGAGGCTCCATTGTGTAGGTCACCGCTGAGTGTCCATCCATGTGTGAATTCATAAGAGGACCACAATGTGAGTCACAGCTGAGGATCATCCATCTGTGATGTCAAAAGAGGCTAAACACTAGTGAGTCCCCGCTGAAGAGGTCATCCATTTGTGATGACACAAAGAGGAACTTTAATATGAGGTCACCGCGAGGTCATGCCATTGAGATGTCACAAGAGGCTACATTTGTGATGTTCCCCCCGATGAGGAGTTCATCCATTGTGATGTCAAAGAGAGTGCTTTATTATGAGGTCACCCGGCTGAGGTCGATCCATTGTGATTTCCACAAGAGGCTTGTCAATATTTGATGTCACACGCTGAGGTCAATCCATTTGTGATGTCACAAGAGGCTTCCACATTTGTGAGGTCACCGCGTGAGTGTAGATTCCATTGTGTGATGTCATTAAGATGCTGAATTGGATTCACCGCTCTCTGAGTCATCCATTGTGATGTCATAAAGAGACTGGAATGTGAGGGGTCACCGCTGAGAGTCATGGCCTTTGTGATGTCATAAGAGCACATTGTGATTGTCACGCGCTGAGTCTCCATTGCGATGTCACAATAGGCTTCATTGTGATGTCACCATCTGTGAGGGGTCATCCATTGTGATGTCACTAAGAGGCTTCATTGTGAGGTCACCGCTGAAGTAATCCATTGTGATGTCACAAGCGCTACATTTGAGATTCACCGGCTGAGGTCATCCTCCATTGTGATGTCAAAGAGCCTACATTGTGAGGACACTGCTCGATGATCATCCATAGTGATGTCAAAAGAGGCTATACATAGTGAGGTCCCCGGCTGATGTCCATCCAATTGTGATGTCAAAAGAGGTATTTATAATGAGGTCACCTGCTGAGCGTCATGCCAATTGTGATGTCACAAATAGGCTACATAGTAGGTCCCCGCTGAGGTCATCCATTGTGGATGTCAAAAGAGGCTTTTATTATAGGTCACCGCTGGCGCGTAATGGGAGGGTGGTTCATCCATTGTGATGTCCCAAGGGAGGCTCTCATTGTGGATGTCACCAGACGGTCGCTGAGGTTCACCATTGTGATGTTCACAAAGAGTCTACATTGTGAGCGTCACCGCTTGATGTAATCCATGGTTGATGTCAATAAAGAGGGCTGAAATGGGTGAGTCACCGCTGAGGGTCATCCATTTTGATGTCTAAGAGACTGAAATGTGAGGTCACCGCGTGAGAGTCATCCATTGTTGATGATCATAAAGGCTACATTGTGAGGTCACCGCTGAGTAGTCATCCATTGCGATAGTCACAAATGGAGGCTTCATTGTGATGTCTACCACTGAGGTCATTGCCATATGTGATGTCACAAGAGGCTTCATTGTGAGGTCACCGCTTTTTGAGGTAAAACCATAGTGATGGTCCACAAGAAGGCTAACATTGTTGAGGTCATCGGCAGAGGGAGTCATCCATATTTTGATGTCAAAGAGGCCACATTGTGATTCACTGCTGAGGTCTGCCACCAATGTGATGTCAAAAAGAGGCACATTGAGAGGTCCCCGCTGAGTGTGAGGTTCTATGCCACTTTTGATGTCAAAAGAGTCTTTATTATGAGTCACTCGCTGGAGTCATCCATTGTGGATTCACAAAATCGAGATGCACACATTGTGAGTTCCCCGCTTCTGAGGTCACATTGTGATGTCCAAAAGATGTCTTTATTAGAGAGGTTCACCTGCTGGAGCGGTCATTCCATTGTGAACTGTCACAAAGCTTCATAGTGATGTCACCGCTGTGGGGAGGATGTCATCCCAATTGTGATGTCACACTAAAAGAGGACACCATTTGTTGAGCCACCGCCGAGAGGTAATCCATTGTGATGTCAAAGAGGCTGAAATTAGTGAGTCCACCGCTAGCTGAAGCGGAATCATCCATTGTTAAGTTCCAAAGATACTGAATTGTGAGTCACCGCTGAGGGGTCCAACCATTGTGATGTCATAAGAGGCTACATTGTTGGAGTGTCTCCGCTGAAGTGTATGGAGTGGTCATCCCATTGCGATGTCCACAAGAGGCTTCATTGGATTTCACCACTGAGGGTCAAATCCATTGTGATGTCACAAGAGGCACTTGTCATTGTTGAGTCACCGCTGAGGTAAATCCATTGTGATTACACACTAGATGGCTACATTGTGAGGACACCGCTGAGTGTTCCAACCATTGTGATGTCATAATAGGCCCACATTGATGAGGTCACTGCAGAGGTCATCCATAGTGATGTCCAAAGAGGCTACATTGAGAGGTCCCCGCTGAGGGTCATCCCATTTGTGATGTCAAAAGAGGCTTTATTAGAGTCACCGCTGGAGGTGGGGGCAGGATCATCCATTGTGATGACCACAATAGCTACATTGTGAGGTCCCCTGCGGATGGGGTTGTCATCCGATTGTGATTCAAAAGAGGCTTTAGGATAGTCACCAGCTGAGGTCAACCATTTGTGATGTCACAAGAGCATCATTGTATGATCACCGCTGATTCCACTCCATTGTGAATGTCACAAGGAGGCTACAATGTTAGGGTCACCGTGCTGATTAATCCCATGTGTGATGTCATAAGAGGCTGAATTGTGAGGTCACCGCTGAGGGGTCGTCATCCATTGTGATGTAATAAGAACTGAATTGTGAGGTGCACCCGCTGAGGTCAATCCCATTGGATGATGTCATAAGAGGCTACATTGTGAGGACACTCAGCTGAGGCACCGAAGGCTAGAGGTCGATCCATAATGCGATTCACAAGAGAGCTTTCATTGTAAGTCACCACTGAGGTCATACCATGTGTGATGTCACAAGAGGCCTTTATCATGTGAGGTCACCGGCTGAGGTAATCCAATTGTGATGTCACAAGAGGCTACATTGTGAGGACACCGTCTGAGGCTCATCCAATTGTGATGTCATATAGAGGCCACATTGATGAAAGGTCACTGCTGAGTGCATCCTCCATGTGATGTCAAAAAGATAGAGCTACATTGTGTAGGTCCCCTCCATGGAGTCATCCAATTGTGATGTAAAAAGACGTTATTATATGTCACCGCTGGGAGTCATCCATTGTGAAGTCACAAAGGCAAACATTGTGAGGTCTCCCGCCGGAGGATCAATCCAAAGTTGTGATGTCAAAAGAGGCTTTATTATGAGTTCACCGCTGAGGTCAATCCCATTGTGATGTCACAGAGAGCTTCATTGTGATGTTCCACCGCTGAGTGTTCATCCATTGTGATGTCACAAGAGGCTACATTGGTGAGGTCACCGCTGAGGTAATCCAATTGTGATGTCCCAATAAGAGCTGATGTGTGAGTCACCGCTCTGGGAGTCTGAGGTCATCCATTGTAGATGTCATAAAGACTGAATGTGAAGGTCACCAAGCTGAGGTCATTCCATTGTGGATGTCTTAAAGAGTGCATACATTGTGAGGCACCGGCTGGCTGACTGCTTCTAGAGAGTCATATCCCATTGGGATGTCACAGTAGAGGGCTTCAGTGTGATGTCCACACACTGCTGAGAGGTGAGGCAGTCATCCAATTGTGATGTCCACAGAGAGGCTTCATTGTGAGGTCACCGCTGATCGGTAATCCATATTTGATGTCACAAAAGAGGAAAACAATTGAGTAGTTCACCGCTGATGGTCATCCCATTGTGATTTCATAAAATGGCCCACATTGGTGAGGTCACAGCCTGAGTCCATCCCATTGATCGCTGTCAAAAGAGGCTACATTGTGAGGTTCCCCCGCTGGAGGTCATCCATTGTGAGTCAAAGAAGGCTTTAATTATGAGGTCCACCGCTGAGGTCATCCATTGTGATGTCACAAGAGGCGTACAAATTGTGAAGGTCCCCCCTGAGGGATCATCCATGTGTAGATGTCAAAAGAGGCTTTATTATGATGTCACCGCTGATGAGGTCATCCCAATTGTGATGTTCACACAAGAGGCTTCAATGTTGATGTCACAATAGCTGAGGTCATTCCCATAGTTGATCGTCACAAGAGCCTACATAGTGAGGTCACCGCTGTCTAGTGTAATCCATTGTCGAAACATAAGAAGGCTGAAATTGTGAGGTCACCGCTGAGGTATCCATTGTTGTGATGTCATAAGAGACTGAAAATTATGTGAGGTCACCGCTGAGTGGGTCCATCCATCTGTGATTGTCCTAATGAGGCTATGTTACATTGTGAGGTCACCGTCTGAGAGTCGACCATGCGATGTCACAAGAGCTTTCCAATTGTGATGTCACCACTGAGGTGTCCTGAGGGTGGTCATCCATTGATAGTCACAAGAGGGACAATCATTGTGAGGTCACCGCCATGACGAGGTAAATCCATTTGTGAGGTCACCAAGAGAGCTTACCTTGTGAATGTCACCGCTGAGGTCCATAACGGCCATTTGTTATGTCAAAAAGGCCCAACAGTGATGTCACAGCTGAGTGTCAATCCATTAAGTGATGTCAAAAGATGCTAACATTGTGAGGTCCCCCTGATGACATACATTGTGATGTCAAAAGAGGCATTATTAAGAGTGTCACCGCTGAAAGTCAACCTTTGGTGATATCACAATAGGCTACATTGTTAGATCCCCAGCTGAGGGTCATCCACATTGTGAAGTCAAAAAGAGGCTTTATTTATGAGGTCCCCGCTGAAGGTTCATCCATTGAGATGACACATCCAGAGGCTTCAAATTGTTATGTCACCTCTGGAGGGTCACCATTGGTGATGTCCCAAGAGGCTACATTGTGAGGTCACCCTGAGTAATCCATTTGTGATGACATAAAGGCTGAATTGAGCGTCACCGCTGAGGGTCATCCGGCAATTGTGATGTACATAAATACTGAAATTGTGTGAGGTCACCGCTGAGGTCAAGCTCCAATTGTGATGTCATAAGTAGGCTACATTGATGAGGTCCACCGCTTGATGGGTCATCCAATGCGAGTCACAAGAGGCTTCTGTGATGTCACCACTGGAGTAGGTACATCCCATTGTGATGTCACAAGGGCGTCATTTTGAGGTCACCGCTGAGGTACTCCATATTGTGAATGTCACAAGAGGCTACATGTGAGGTTCACCGCTATGCAATCCAAGGTGTGATTCATAGAGCCACATTGTGAGGTCACTGTCTGAGGGGTGTCATCCATAGTGATTTACAAAAAGAGACTACATGTGAGGTCCCGCTGAGGGTCATCCTATTGTGAATGTTCAAAGAGGCTTTATTAGAGGTCACCCCGCTGAGGTCATCCATTGTGAAGTCCACATAAATAGGCTACATATGTGAGGGTCCCCGCTGAGGTCATTCCTATTGTTATGTCACAGATGCTTTATTATGAGGTCACCGCTGAGGTCATGTCAACAATGTGATTGTCACAATTAGGCTTCATTGGTGATGTCACCTGAGCTGGGAGAGGGGAGGTCATCAATTGTGATGTCACATAGAGGCTACATTGGAGATGTCACCTCTGCTGAGGTAATCCATTGAGAATGTATACAGAAGGCTGAATAGTGAGGTCACACCGCTGATGGGGAGGAGGTCAATCCAATTGTGATGTGTCATAAGAACTGAATTGAGATTCCCGCTGGGAGGTCATCCCCTTTGTGAGATGTCAATAAAGGAGGCATACATTGTGAGGTCACCGCTGTGGAGTGGGGTGGGCTGAGGAGAGGTCAGCCATTGCGATGTCCACAAGAGGCTTCAATTGTGATGTCCACCCACTCCACTGGAGGGTCATCTCATTGTGGATTGTCACAAGAGTCTTCATTGTGAGGTCACCCGCTTGAGGTATTCCATTGTGATTGTCCACTAGAGGGCTACAATGTGAGGACATCACCGCTGGCTTGAGATGTCATCCATTGTATGTCATAAAGGCCCAAGACAATTTGTGAGGGTCACTGCTGAGTCCTGCCATTGTGCTGTCAGAAAGAGCTACCATTGTGCGGTCCCCGCTGGAGGTCCTCCATATGTGATGTCAAAAAGGCTTTATTGATGAATGGTCACCGCTGAGGGCGTCATCCATTGTGAAGTCACAGAGAGCTTACATTGAGATGTCCCCAGCTGGAGGTCCAATTCCATTTTGTGTGTCCAAAAGAGGGCTTTATAATGAGGTCACCATGTCTGAGGGTCTCCATTGTGATGTCAAATCAAATAGGCTTCCATTGTGATGGTCCACACCGCTTGAGTTGCATGCCATTGAGGAAAGTCACATGCAAGAGGCAACATTGTTTGAGTCACCGCGTGAGGTAATTCCTATTTGTGATGTCATAAGAGGCTGTAATTGAGTGAGTTCACCCTGGCTGAGGTTCATCCATTTTGTGATGCATAAGAGACATAAATTGGTGAGGTCACCTTGGCTGGGTCCACTCCAATTGTGATGTCATAAGAGGCTTACATTGTGAGGTCACCCGCTGAGGTCATCCATTGCGATGTCACAAGAGGCTTCAAAGTGATGGTCACCACTGAGGTCAATCCATTGTGAATGTCACAAGAGGCTTCATTTGGTGAGGGTCACCGCTTGAGGTAATCCATTGGAATGTCACAAAGAGGCATGCCTAACAATGTAGGACACCCCTCGGTGCTGAGTGTCATCCTTTGTTGAAGTCATAAGAGGCCGACATTGGGAGGTCACTGCTGATGTCACCCCATTGTGATGTCCAATCACAAATAGATGCTACATGTGAGGTCCCCGCTGAGGGGAAGTGTGCGAGGTCATCCATTGTGATGTCAAAAGAGGCTTTGATTATGAGGTCACCCGGCTGAGGGTCAATCCATTGTGATGTCACAAGAGGCTACATGTGAGTCCCCGCTGAGGTCATCCCATTGTGAAGTCAAAAGAGGTTAATAAATGAGCACCGCTGAGTCATCCTTGTGAAAGTCACAAGAGGCTCCATTCAAATTGTGAAGGTCACCTGCTGAGGTCATCCATTGTGATGTCACAAGAGGCTACATGTGATGTCACGCGACTGAGGTAAATCCCATTGTTGATAGTCATAAGGGCTGAAAATTGTGAGGTCACCGCTGAGGTCATTCCCATTGTTGATGTCATAAGATACTGAAATTGTGAGGTCACCAGCTGAGGTCTTTCCCATCCATTGTGATGTCATAAGATAAGGCCTACATTGTTAGGTCACCGCTGGTACTGTGAGGTCATCCATGTGCGATGTCACCAAGAGGGCTTCATTTGTGATGTTCACCGACTTGAGGTCATCGCATTGTGATGACAGCAAGAGGCTTCATTCATGTGAGGTCACCGCTGAGGTAATCCATTGTGATGTCAACAAGAGCTACATTGTGAGTCCACCGCTGATGGTCATCCATTGTGATTCATAAGAAGGCCGACATTGTGAGTCCACTGAGCTGATTCATCCATTGTGATGTCAAAAGATGCTTAAATTGGTGAGTTCCCCGCTGGAGTCCTGAGGGGGCACGTCATCCAATTGTGAGTAAAAAGAGGGCTTTTATTATGAGGACACCGCTGGAGAGGTCATCCATTGTGATGTCACAAGAGGCACAACATTGGGAGGTCCCCGCTGAGCGGGGTTTTGTCACAAACCAATGGAATGTTCAGAAGAGAGCTTTATTATGGAGACACGCAGCTGAGGTTCATCCATCATTGTGATGTCACAATAGGCATTCTTCATTGTGATGTCACCAGCTGAGATGGGTCGAGGTCATACCAAAATTTGTGGATGTCACAACAAGAGGCAACATTGTGGAGGTCACCCGCTGAGGTAGATCCATTGTGTATTCATAAGAGGCTGAAAATTGTGAGTCACCGCTGCGCTGAGTTCAACCATTGTGATGTCATAAAGAGACTGAATTGTGAGACACCATCTTGTTGAGGTCATTAACCATTGTGATGTCAAAAGATGCTGACATTGTGAGGTCATCCGCTTGAGGGGTCATCCATTGCGATGTCACAAAGGCTTGCATTGTGATGTCACTCAACTGGAAGGTCCATCCCATTGTGATGTCAACAAGAGGCTTCAATTGTGAGGTCACCGATGAGGTAATTGCCATTGTGATGTCACATACAGAGCTACATTGTTAGGTCACCCGCTGTTATGAGGTCATCCATTTGTGATGACATAAGAGGCCACATTGTGATGACACTTGCTGGAGATCATCCATGTGATGTCAAATAGAGGCTAACCAATGTGTGAGGTCCCCTCCTGGAGAGTGTAAGATGTCATCCCATTGGTGATGTCAAAAGAGTGCTATGTATTAAGGGGTCACCGCTGAGGTTGGAGGTCTATCCAGATTGTGATTTCACTAGAGCTACAGTTGTGAGGTCCCCGCTGAGGTTCATCCAATTGTTAGTGTCAAAAGAGGCTTTATTATGAGGTTCACCGCTGGAGGTCATCCCATTTGATGTCACAAGAGGCTTCATTGTGATGTCCCGCTGATGATGTCCATCCATTGTGATGTCCACAAGAGGCTACATTGTGTAGGTCTCCGCTGCGACTCACGGCCGTGAGGTAATCCATGTGATGTCATAAGAGGCTGAAATAGTGAGGGCACCGTGCTGAGGGTCATCCATTGTATGTCATAAGAGACAGATTTGTGAGGTCACTCTCATGGCTGGAGGTCATTCCATAGTGATGTAATAAGAGGCATCATTGTGAGTCACCAGTGAGGTCATCCATTGCGATGTCACAAGAGGCTTCATTGTTATTGTCCAACACTACACTGAGTCATCAATTTTTGATGTCACAAGCAGAGCTATCATTGTGAGGTCACCGCTATGTGGCTGAGGTAATCCATTGTATGTCACAAACACCACAGAGGCTACATGTGAGGTCACCGCTGGAGGAGTCGGTCATACCATTGTGAAAGTCATAAGAGGCCACATTGAGAGGGTCACTTCGCCCCTGGAAAAAATGAGCCACCCCCCCATGAGGAGTCATCCATTGTGATGTCAAAAGAGGCTTAACATTAGTGAGTCCCCGCTGCTGAGTCATCCATTGTTGATTCAAAGAGGACATTAAATATGAGGTCACCGCTGGAGAGGGGGGTGAGGTTGTCATCCAATTGTGATGTCTACAAGAAGGCTCATTGTGAGGTCCCCTGTCTGAGGTCATCCATTGTGATGTCAGAAAGAGGCATTAATTATGAGGTCACCGCTGAGGACCATCCATTTGTGATGTCACTTAAGAGTGCATCATTGTTGAAGTCACCTGCTGAGTCCTTCCAATTGTGATGTCACAAAGGCTTACTTGTGAGGTCCCACCGTGAGGTAAATCCATATGTGATGTCATAAGAGGCTGAATGTGAGCTCACCGCTGAGTGGGGAGTCATTCCGATTGTGATGTCATAAGAGACTGTAATTGTGAGGTCACTGTGAGGTCATCCATTGTGATGTCAATAAGAGGCTAAAACATTGTGAGGTCACCGCGTTGGAGCGTCATCCATTGCGATGTCACACAAGTTAGGCTTCATTGTGAAGACACCACTGAGGTCATCCATTTGTGATGTCCGACACCAAAGAGGCTTTTCATTGTGAGGTCACCGCGTGAGGGTAAATCCATTGTGATGGTCACAAGAGTGCAACATTTGATGGTCACCGCCTGAGGGTCATGTTCATCCAATTGTGATGTCCATAAGAGGCCACATTGTGAGGTCACTGCTGTCGAGGTCTCCAAATTGTGATTTCAAAAAGATGCTACATTGTGAGGTCCCGCTCAGGGTCATCCATTGAGATGTCAAAAGAGGCCTTTATTATGAGGGTCACCGCTGAAGGCTCATCCTTTTTGTGTCACAAGAGGTCTACATTGAGAGGTCCCCGCTGCACCGAGGTCCATCCATTGTGATGTCAAAAGAGGCTTTATTATGGAGGTCACCCTGCTGAGGGGTCATCCTTTGTGATGACACATTATACGAAGAGGCTTCAAATGTATAATGTCCCCGTTCAAGCTGAGGTTCATTCCCATTGTGATGTCACACGAGGCTACATTGTGAGGTCACCGCTGAGTTCATCCATATGTGATGTCTATAAGAGTCTGAATTGTGAGTCACCGCTGAGGGGGGTCATCCATTGTGATGTCATAAGAGACTAGATTGTGAGAGTCACCGCTGAGGTCATCGTCGCCCATTGTGATGTCATAAGAGGTCTAACATTGTGAGGTTCACCGCACTCTGAGGTCATCCATGCGATGTCACAAGGAGGCTTCATTGTGATGTCACCACTATTGAGTTCTCCATTGTGATGTCACAAAGAGGCTTCATTGTGAAGGGTCACCTACATGAGGTTATCCAATGTGAAGTCCCACAAGAGTCTTTACATTGTGATAGACACCCGCTGAGTGACATCCACATTGTGATGTCATAGAGAAGGCCACATTGTGAGGTCACTCTGAGGAGATGCTGTCAGCCATTGTGATGTTCAAAATGCAGCTTACATATGAGGTCCCCCCGCTGTGGGAATGCTGGAGATGAGTGAGTTGGTCATCCATTTTTGGATGTCCAAAAGAGGCTTTATTTGAGGTCACCGCTAGAGGAGGCCGTCAACCATTGTGATTGTCACATAGAGGGCTACATTGTGAGGTCCCCAGCTGAGAGCGTCATCCAATTGTGATGTTCCAAAAGAGCTTTATTATGAGGTCACCAGCTGAGGGGATGCCGGTCAGGTCATCCCCAATGTGATGTCACAAGAGGCTTCATTGTGGATGTCACCGCAGAGGGGTCCATCCTTGTGATGTCACAAAGTGCTACATGTGAGGTCACCGGCTCTGAGGTAAATCCATTGTGATGTCATAAGAGCTAGAATTTGTGAGGTTCCACCCGCTGTGGAGGTCCAATTCCCATTGTGATTCATAAGATGACGGAATTGTGAGGACCACCGCTGAGGTCCATCAATTGTGATGTCATAAGAGGCTTTAATTACATAGTGATGTCACCGCTCTGAGGTCTTACATTGCCATTGCGATGACCACAAGAGTGGCTGTCATTGTGATGTCCACCACTGAGGTTCACGTGATGATCTCATCCAAGTTGTGATGTCCACAAGAGGCTCATTGTGAAGGTCACCGCTTGAGGTAATCCATAGTATGTCACATAGGCTACAATGTGAGTCACCTGCTGAGGTCATACCCCTTGTGATGTCATAAGAGGCCACATTGGTGATGTCACTGCTGATGGTCATACCATTGTTAAGTCCAAAAAGAGGCTACCTTGTGAGTCCCCCGCTGATGCATACCAATTTGTGATGTCAAAAGAGGCTTTATTTGAGGTCACCGTGCTGCTGAGGCGGTCATCCAAATTGTGGATTTCACAAGAGGCTACATTGTGAGATCACCGCTGAGGTCATCCAATTTGGGATGTCAAAGAGAAGGCTTTATTATAGAGGTCACCGCTCTGTAGTGGTCAATCCATTGTGATGCACAAGAGGCTTCATTTGCTTGTCACCGCTGAGTCAATCCAGTTGTTAGGTCCCACAAGAGGCTAACAATGGAGGTCACCTTGCTAGAGGTAATTCCATTGTGATGTCAATACAGTAGCTAATTGTGAGGTCACCTCCGCTGATGGTCAATCCATTTTGATGTCATAAGAGACAGAATTGTGAGGTCCACCGGCAGTGAGTCATCCATTTTGTGATGTCATAAATGGACTACATTGTGAGTGGACACCTGCTCGGGAGTGGAGTCATCCAATTGCGATTGTCACAAGAGGGCCTTCATTGTGAGTCACCAACTGAGGGGGGTCATGCACCGATAGTGATGTCCCATAGGAGGCTTCATTTGGTGAGGATCACGCGCTGAAGGTATCGTACCAATGTGATGTCACAAGATTCTACATTGTGAGGGACACCGCTGAGGGTCATCCATTGTGATGTCATAAGAGGCCACATTGTTATGTCACTTCTGCTGAGGAGTGATCATAGTCCATATGTGATGTTCAAAAGAGGCTAACATTGTGAGGTTCCCCGCTGAGATGGAGTCATCCCATTTGATGTCCAAAAGAGGCTTTATTATGAGAGACACCGCTTGAGGGAGTCATCGCATTGTGAAATGTCACAGCAAGAAGCTCACATTTGTGATGGGGTCCCCCCTGGAGGTCATCGCATTGTGGATGTCAAAAGTGAGCTTTAATCATGAGTCACGCGCTGCGGAGGAGGTTGTCGATCCCAATTGTGTTGTCACAAGAGCTTCATTGTGATTTCACCAGTCGGAGAGAGGTCATACTCATTGTGATGTCACAAGAGGCTACCTTTGAAGGTACACCGCTGAGGTAATCCAGTGTAGATGTCATAAGAGCTGAATTGTGAGGTCACCGCTGAGGTCAATCCATGTGTGATTTCAGTAAGAGACTGAAATTGTGAGGTCACCGCTTGTGGGAGGTCATCATATGTGATGTCATAAGCAAGGCCACATTTGTGAGGTCACCGCGATGAGGTCATATCCATTGGCGATGTCACAAAGAGGCCTTCATTGTATGAAAGTCACCCACTGAGGGTCAATCCAATTGTATGTCACAAAGGCTTTCATTGTGAGTCACCGCTCTTATTTATGGTAATCCCATTGTTTGATTTATCACAAAGGCTACAATGTGAAGGTCACGCGCTGAGCGTGGGAGGTCAATACCATGTGATAGTCCTAATGAATGCCAACACATTGTGTGATGGTCACTGCTGAGGTCCTTCCTTAGGAATGTCAAAAGAGGCTACATTGTGAGGTTCCCGCTGAGGGTCATCCGGGAACTACCCATTTTATGTCAAAAAGAGGCTTTATTATGAGGTCCACCGCTGAGGGGGTGTAGGTCATCCCATATTGTGATTGTCCACAAGAGGCTACATTGGTGAGGTCCCCGCTGCGAGTGGAGGTGGTCACTGCCATTGTGATGTCAAAAGAGGCATTTATTATGAGGACACCCGCTGGAGGCATCCATTTGATGTCCCAAGATGCTTCATTTTGAATGTACACCGGCTGTGTTAGGTCATCCTTTGTGAATGTCACAAGAGCTACATTGAGAGGTCCCGTCGTATAAATCCTTTGTTGATTCCATAAGAGCTGAATTGTGAGGTCACAGCTGAGGTCGATCGCCATTGTTATGTCATATAGAGACTGAATTGTGAGGTCACCGTGCTGCTGAGGTCATCCTTTGTGATGCCATAAGAGACTACATTGTGAGGTCAACCGCTGCCATGGCTGAGAGTCATGCCTTGCGATGTCACAAAGAGGGCTTAATTGTGATGTCCACCACTGCCACTGATGAGTCATCCATTGTGATGTCACAAGAGGCCTTCATGTGAAAAAAAAGTCACTCGCTGAGGTAATCCATAGTGATGTCAACAAGAGGCTTTAGCATTGTGATGTCACCGCTGAGTCATCCATTGTGATTTCTTAAGAGGCCACATTGTGAGGACAATGCTGTAGGGTCCATCCATAGTGAAATTCAGAAATAGGCACATTGTGAGGTCCCCCGCTGGGAAAGGTCATATGGCCATTGTGATGTCAAAAGAGGCTTTATTATGAGGTCACCCGCTGAGTGAGTCATGCCAATTGTGATTGTCAGCAAGAGGCTACTTTATTTGAGTGTCCCCGCTGAGGTCATCCACATTTTGATGTCAAAAGAGGCCTTTATTAAGTAGGACACACTCTGACGTTCATTTCCATCTAGTGAATGACACAAGAGGCTTGCGATATGTGATGTCAACCGCTGTAGGTCCTATCCATTGTGATGTCACAAAGACAGGCTTACATAGTGAGGTCACCGCTACATGAGGTAATGTTCCTTGTGAAGGTTCATAAAGCCTGTAATTTTGTTAGGTCACCGCTGAGCGTGGGTCATGCCATTGTGATGTCATAAGAGACTGAATTGTGAGGTCACCGCTGAGGTCATCCATTGAGATGTCATAATAAGAGTCTAACATTGAGAGGTCAACCGCTGAGGTCATCCAATTGCGATGTCACAAGAGGCTTCATATGTGAAGTCACCACTGAGGTGTGAGAGCGAGAGATCTCATTGTGATGTGCACAAGAGGCTTCCCAGTGTGGAGGGTCACCTCTGAGGTAATCCATTGTGATGTCACAAGCAGGCCTACATTGTGAGGTCACCGCGTACGAGGTCATATCCCCAAGTGTGATGTCATAAGAGGCCAACATTGTGAGGTCACTGCTGAAGGGTAGCGTCATCCATTGTGATTGTCAAAAGAGGCTACATTGTTGAGGACCCCAGCTAGTTCATTCCATTGTGATGTACAAAAGAGGCTTTATTATGAGGTCACCGCTTGAAGGTTGGGGGCTGCTGAGGAGGTCATCGATTGTGATGTCACAAGGAGCTACATTGAGAGGTCCCCGCTGGAGGTCATCCATTGTGATGCAACAAGAGGCTTATTATGAGGCACCGCTGAGGAAGGTCATCCATATGTGATTGTCACAAGGGCTTCATTGTGATGTCACCCGAGCTTTAGTGTCATCCATTTGTAAGTCACAAGAGCCTACATTGTGAGGTGTCCACCCGCTGGAGGTCATCCATTGTGATGTCCCATAAGAGGCTGAATTGGAGTGTCACCGCTGAGTGGGTCATTCCATTGTGATGTCATAAAGAGACTGAATTGTGAGGTCACCGCTGAGGGGGTTGCAGGGTCATCCATTGTGATGTCATAAAGCTACATTGTGAGGTCACCGCTGAGGGGCGTCATCCATTGCATGTCAACAAGAGGCTTCATATGTGATGGTCTCCACTGAGGTCCATCCCAATGTGATGTCACAAAGAGGCTTCAATGTGAGGTCACCGCCTGAGGTAAACCATTGTGATGTCACAAGAGACGGGCACCCCATGGCTACATTGTGAGTCAACCGCTGACTGAGATAGGGAGGTCATATCCATTGTGACTCATAAGAGGCCACATAGTAGGTCACTGCTGAGGTTCATCCATTGAGATGTCAAAAGAGGCTACATTGGAGGTCCCCGCTTAGGGGTCATCACATAGTGATGTCAAAAAGAGGCTTTTAATATGCGGTCACCGCTTGAGGTTCAATCCATATGTGAATGACAATCAAGAGGCTAACATTGTGATGTCCCCGCTGGGGAGTCCAGTCCTTTGTTATTTTATTTTATTGGGGTCCAAAAGAGGCTTTATTATGAGTCACCGGCTGAGCGTCATCCATTGTGAATTTCACTAGAGCTTCATTGTGAATTCACCGCTGAAAGGTGCATTCCATTGTGATGTCGACAATAGGCTTACAATGTGATTCACCGCCTGGAGTAATCCATTGAGATGTCATAAGAGGCTGAATTGTGAAAGTCCCCGCTGAGGTCATCCTGTGGTAAGTCATAATAGACGAATTGTGAGGTCACCGCTGAGGTCACCTTTGTGAGTCATAAGAGCTACATTGTGAGAGTCACCATGTGCGTGTAGGTTCATCCATTGTGATGTCTCAAGAGGCTTCAATGTGATGTCACCACTGAGGTCATTGTCCATTTTGATGAACAAGAGGCTACATTGTGAGGTCACCGCTTGAGTTAAATCCATGTGAAGTCACAGAGAGGCTACAAAGTGAGGTCACCGCTAGGTCATCCAGTTGGATGTCTATAAGAGGCCACAAGAGATTGAGAGGACACTCCTGGAAGCCGAAGGCGAGGTCATCCATTGTATGTCACAAGAGGCTACATTGATGAGGTCCCCGCGTGAAGTGTCATCCAAATTGTGATGTCAAAAGGAGTGTTTTATTAAGGAGGTCACCGCTGATGTCAACCCATTGAGAAATTTCCACAAGAGGCTACTTTTGAGGTCCCCGCTGAGACATCCATTGTGATGCAAAAGAGGCTTTATTTATGAGTCACCGCTGAGACATTATTAGTCCAGTTTGAATGTCCACAAAGGCTTCATTGGTGATGTCACCGCTCCGAGGTCATCCATTTTGTGTGATGTTCACAATGTTAGGCAACAATGGATGAGGGTCACCGCTGAGTATTTCCATTGAGATGTCATAATTAGGCTGAAAAAATTGTTTTTTGTGAGGTCACCGCTTGGAGGTCTTCCATTGTTGATTCATAAGAGACGAATTGGCTTAGGTCACCGCTGAGGACATCCATGTGAGTCATAAGGATGCTACATTGTGAGGTCACCTCAGCTCTGGTCATCATTGCGATGTCACAAGAGCTTCATTGTGAAGCTCACCACTGAGGTCATCCATTGTGATGACACAAATGAGGCATCATTGTGGAGGTCACCGCTGAGGTTAATCCATTGTGATGTCACAAGAGGCTACATTGTGAGGTCCCCGCTTAGGGATCAGTCCAAATTGATTGTCATAAGAGCCTACATTGTGAAAGGTCACTGCTGAGGTGAGGGCTCATACCATTGTGGAAGTCAAAAGAGGCATACAATGTGAGGATCCCCCCGCTGAGGTCCTAAGATCCATCTGTGATGTCAAAAGAGGCTTTATTAATGAGGTCACCGCGAGGGTGAGGTTTCCAACCATTGTGCTGTCCACATAAGAGCTACATTGTGAGGTCCCCTCTGAGGTGTATCCATTGATATTCTTAAGAGGCTTTATTAATGCGGCTGCACCCGATGGAGGAGGTCATGCACCATTGTGATGTCACAAAGGCTTCATTGTGAAGTCACCGCTGAGGGTCATTAGGCCATTGTGATGTCACAATAAGGCTACATAGTGAGGTCACTCGTGCCTTACTCATGTTGAGGTAATTCCATTGTAAGACATAAGAGCTGAATAAGTGAGGTCACCGCTTGGAGAGTCATGCTCCATTGTGATTGTCCATAAGAGGCTGAATTGTGAGGTCACCGCTGAGGTCAACCATTGTGATGTCGTAAGAGGTTCTACATTGTAGTTCACCGCCTGAAGTAGACAGCATCCATTGCGATGTCCACAAGAGGCTTCATTGTGATTGTCACCACTGATGTTCCATCCTATTGTGATGTCTACAGAGAGGCTTCATTGTGAGGTCACCGCTGAGGTAATCCATTGTATGATGTCACGTAGAGGGCGACATTCGTGAGGTCACCGCTGAGTCCATCCATTTGTGATGTCATAAAGGCCTACACCTTGTGTTAGGTCACTGCTGAGTTCATCCAATGTGATGTAAAAGGAGCTACATTGTGATGTCCGCCCTCTGGAGGGTGAGGACATCCATATGTCGATGATCAAAAGAGGCTTTAAATATAGGTCACCGCTGAGGTTATCCAGTTTGTGATGTCAATACAAGAAGGCGACATATGTAGTTCCCCAGCTGTGAGGGTCATAGCCACCATATGTGATTGTCCAAAAGATGCTTTATAAGAGGCACCGGCGCTGAGGCTTCATCCATTGTATGTCAACAAGAGGCGTCATTTTGATGTCACCGCTAGGTCATCCATTGTTGATGTCACACAAGAGGCTACATTGTGAGGTCACCGCATGAGTTAATCCATTGTGATGTCATAAGAAGGCTCGAATAGTGATGTCACCGGCTGTGGTCAACCCATTTGATGATCATAAGAGACTGAATTGTGAGGTTCACCGCTAAGGTCATCCCTAGTGATGTCCATAAGATTGCAACATTGTGAGGGCACGCTGAGGGTCGCACCATTGCGATGTCACATGAGGCTTCATTGTGATGTCACCACTTATGTCACCACTGAGGTCATCCATTGTGATGTCACAGAGAAGGCTTCATGTAGAGGTCACCCGCTGCCGCTGCTGAGGTAGATCCACCATTGGTTGATGTACACACGTAGGCCTACATTGTGGAGGTCCCGCTCGCGCGAGGTCATCCTTTGTGATGACGATAAGAGTCCACATTGTGAGACACTGCGAGGTCATCCATTGTGGATGTCAAAAAGCAGGCCTACATTTGTGAGGTCCCCGCTGATTGTCAATCCTTGTGATGTCCAAAAAGAGGCTTTATTATGAGGTACACCGCTGAGTCATCCATTGGATGATCAAAGAGGCTACATTGTGAGGTCCGCTTGAGGAGTCATCCATTGTGATGTCAAAAAGAGAGGCTTATTATAGGTCACCGCGTGAGGGTCATCCAATTGTGAATTCACAAGAGGCTTCATTGAGATGTCACCGACTGCTGGAGGTAATCCATTGTGGTGATGTCACAAGAGGCTACATTGTGAGTTCACCGTGCTGAGGTAATCCAATTGTTGATGTCATAAGAAGGCTGAATTGTGGATCACCGCTTGAGGGTTGTCCACCACGTTGTGATTACATAAGAGCCTGATATGTGAGGTCACCGCTCTGTTGGACAGTGAGGTCATTCCATTTGTGGATGGACATAAAGGAGCTAACATTGTAGGTCACACGACGTGAGGTCATCCAATGAGCGCGATGTCACAGAGAGGCTGTTCTTTGTGATGGTTCACCACTGAGGTCATCCAATTGTGATGTCACAGCGTCTTCATTGAGAGGTCACCGCTTGGCATGTCACTTGAGTGTAATGCCATTGTGTTGTCACAAGAGGCAACATTGGGAGGTCACCGCTGAGGTCCATCCCATTGTGATGTCAAAAAGAGGCCACTAACATAGTGAAGGTCACTAGCTGAGGTGCGGGGTGTCAATCTCATTGTGATGTCAAAAGAGGCACACATTGTGATGTCCCCTCTTGGAGGTCAATGCCAATTGTGAAGTCAAAAGAAGGCCTTGTATATAGGTCACCGCTGAGGGTCATCCATTGTATGTCACAAGAGGCTACAATTGTGAGGTCCCCGCTGGAGGGTCATCCATTGTGGAATGTCAAAAGAGTCCCGCTTTTATTATGAGGTCACCGCTGTAGGAGGTCATCCATTTGTGGATGTCACCAGAGGCTCCCTCCATTGTTGGAATTTCACCACGCAGAGGTCATCCATTGTGATGTCAACAAGTAGGCAACAATGTGAAGGGTCACCGCTGAGGTTAAATCCAATTGTATGTCATAATAGGCTGAATTGTATGAGGTCACCGCTGAGGGGAGCGTCATCCCAATTGTGATTTCATAAGAGACTGAATTGAGAGGTCACCACGCGAGGCATACCATTGTGATGTCTAAGAGGCTTACATTGTGCGGTCACCGCTGAGAGGATGTCAAACCCATAGCGATGTTCAACAAAGAGTGCTTCATTGTGATGTCACCTACTTCTCGAGGCGTTCCATCCATTGTGATTTCACGTCACAAAGGCTTCGAACGCTTCATGTGATGTCTCCGCTGCTATGATGTAATCCCATTGTGCAATGTCACAAGAGCTATCATTGGTGAGTCACCGTCTGAGGTTCATCCATTGTGATTTCATAAGAGGCCACATTGTGAGGTCACTGCTGAGGGTCATACCATTGTGATTTCAAATAGAGGCTACATTGTGAGGTTCCCCGCTGTAATGTCATCCATTGTGATGACAAAAAGGCTTTTATTATGAGGTCACCGCTGAGAGGTCATCCTATTGTGATGTCACAAGAGCTAGCTACAATTGATGAGGTCCCCGCTTGGAGGGAGGTCATCCCAATGTGATGTCAAAAGAGGCTTTATATGAGGACCCCGCGCGCTCGAGGGGTAGTCCATCGCATTGTGATGTAACAAGATGCCTTCATTGTGAATGTCACCGCTGAGGTCATCCCCATTAGTGTATTTCAACAAGAGGCAACATTAGTGAGGTCCACCGGCTGAGTAAACCACATTGTGATGTCGATAAGATGCTGAATTGTGAGGTCACCGCTGGAGGTCATCCATAGTGATGACATAAGAGACTGAATTGAGAGGAGTCACCTTCTAGAGGTCGATCCATTGTGATGCATAAGAGTGCTACTAGGTGAGGTCACCGCTGAGGGTCATCCATTGCGATGTCACAGAGGCTTCAATTGTGATGTCACCACTGTAGGAGTCATCCAGTTGTGATGTATCACAAGAGCTTCAATATGTGAAGGTCACCCGCCCAGAGTAATCCACCCATTTGATGTCACAAAGCATCAAAGAGCTACATGTGGGACACCTCGCTTGAGGGTCATACCATGTGGAGGATTTCAAAATATGTGCCACATTAGTGAGTTCACTGCTGAGGGTCATCCATTGGTATTGTCAAAAGATGCTTACATTGTGATGGTCCCTGCTGAGTGGTCATCCATATGTGATGTCAAAAGAGGCTTTATTATGAGGTCACTCGCTGTGAGGTTGTCATCCATTGTGATGTCACAAGAGGCGTACATTGTGAGGTCCCCGCTGAGTGTCATCCCCATTGTGATTCAAAAGAAGTGCCGTTAATATGAGGTCAACGCTGAGGTCATCCATTGTGTGATGTCACACAAGATGGCTCTATTGTGTATGACACCTGCTGAGGCCGGAGGTCATCCGATAGGTGTATGTCACAATAGGCTACAATTTCTGAGGTCACCGCTGAGGTAAATCCCAATGTGAAGTCATAAGAGGCTGAATTGTGAGTGTCACCGACGAGGCAATGTCACCATTGTGGATGTCATTAAGAGACTGAATTGTTGATTCCACCCGCTTGTCTCGAGGGGTCATACCGGTACCTTCCTTTAGCCATTGTAATGTCATAAGATGCTACATTGAGAGGTCCTCCGCTGAGGGTCATCCATTGCGATGTCCATCAAGAGGCCTTCATTGTGATCGTCACCACTGAGGTCATCCATTGTATGTCACAAGAGCTTTCATTGTGAGTCACCTCATGAGGTAATCCATTTGATGTCACAAGAGGCTAGACATAGTGAGGTCCACTCTCTGGGAGGAGGTCATCCTTGGTGATACATAAAAGGCCACATTGTGTGAGGTCACAGCTGTGAGGTCACCATTGTGATGTCAAAAGAGGCTTATTACATTTGAGGTCGCCGCTGAGGGTCATCCCTTATGTGAAGTCAAAATAGGCTTTTATTATGAGGTCACCGCTGAGGAGAACCGCTGAAAGTCATCCATTGTGATGTCACAAGAGGCTACAATTGGATGAGGTCCCCGCTGGAGCATATTCGCCATTGTGATGTCTAAAAAGGCATATAATATCATACACGCTGTGAGGTGAGTTCATCCATTGTGATGTCCCACACAGAGGCTTCATTTGTGGATGTCTCAGCTGAGGTCATACATTGATCCATTTGTGATGGTCCAACAAGAGCTACATTGTGAGGTCACCGCTGAGGTAATTCTCATTGTGATGTCATAAAGAGGCTGAATTATTGAGAGGTCACCGCTGAGGTCATCCGTTGTGATGCTCATAAGAGACTGAATTGTGAGGAATCCACCGTGCTGAGGTCATCCATTGTGAAGTCAAAGTAGGCTACATTGTGCATGAGTTCACCTTGCTGAGGGTCATCCATTGCGAATTCACAAGAGGCGTTTTCATTGGAGATTCACCACATAAGGGCATCAAGCCATAGTGATTCACAAGAGCTTCAATTGATTTGTGAGTCGACCGCTGAGTCATCCATTGTGATGTATCACACCCGCAAGAGGCTACATTGTTGTCACCTAGCTGAGGGCGTCATCCATTTGTGAAGTCATAAGAGTCCAACATTGTAGAGTCACAGCTGGAGGGCCATCCATTGTGAAGTCAAAAGAGGCCTACATTGTGAGTCCCGCTGACTGAGGTCATCCATTTGTGATGTTCAAAAGAGGCTTTTAATTATTGAGTCACCTCTAGGTTCATCCATTGGTGATGACACCAAGAGGCAACATTGTTGATTTCCCCGCTGAAGGTCATCCCAGTTGTGATTGTCAAAGAGGCGTTTAATTTATGAGGTCACACGCTGAGGTCATCCATTGTTGAGTAGTACACAAGAGGCTTCATTGTGAATGTCACCGCTGTAGGGTAGTCATCCATTGGTGATGTCACAAGAGGCTACATGTGGAGTTCACCGCTGAGTAATTCCATTGAGATGTCGATACAGAGGCTGAAATTGTGAGGTCACCGCTTCTGAGGTGTCATCCATTTGTATGTCATAAGAGACTGGTATTGTGGAGGTCACGCGCTGGGGTCATTCCATTGTGATGTACATAAGAGGCTAGCAATGTGAGGTCACCGCTTGAGGTCATCCTTGCGAAGTCACAAAGAGGCTCTCATCTAATTGTGATGTCCCACTGAGTCATTCGCATCTGATGATGTCACAAGGAGGCTTCATATGTTAGGTCACCGTGCTGAGGTAATCCATTGTGAATGTCACACAGAGGCTACATTGTAGGTCACCGCTGAGGTCACCATTGTGATGTCATAAGAGCCCGATGAACATTGTGAGGTCACTGCTGAGGGAGGGCTTGAGGTCCAAACCTTATTGTGAGTCAAAAAGATAGGCTACATTACGTGAGGTCCCCCGCTGGAGGGGGATGAGGTCATCCATCGCATTGTGTGTCAAACGAGGCTTTATTATGAGTGTCACCGCTGAGGACATCCATTGTGATGTCCAAGAAGGCTACAATGTGAGGTCCCCGCTGGAGGTCTCCATTGTGTAATGTCCCAAAAGAGGCTATTATTATGAAGGTCACCGCTGAGGTCATCCATTGTGATGGTACAAGGAGAGCTACATTGTGATGTCCCCCTGCTGAGGTCATCCATTGTTGATTTCACCAAGAGGCTACACATTGTGAGGTCACCGCTCGATGATGTAATACCCATATTGTGATGTCATAAGAGTCTGAGAATGTGAGGTCACCGCTGAGGAGGTCATCCATTGTGATGTCATAAGAGACACTGAATTGTGATGCTCACCGCTTTAGGTCCTCGCCATTGTGATGTTCAATTAATAGGCACATTTGTTAAGGTCACTCGCTGAGTGTCATACCAATGCGATGATCACATAGAGGCTTCATTGTGATGTTCACCACACTGAGGTCATCCAATTTTTGATTTTCCCGAAGCAGGCTTCCATTGTGAGGACACTCGCTGAAGGTAATATCCAATTGTGATTCACCATAAACCAAGAGGCTACATTGTGAGGTCTCGCGCTGATTCCCACCATTGTGATAGTCATAAAGAGAGCCACATTGTGAGGTCACTGCTGAGGTGGTCATATACCATTGTGATTCAAAAGAGGCTTACATTGTTAGGTTCCCCCGCTGGATGTCATCCATTGTGATGTTCAAAATAGTGCTTTTTATTATGAGTCACCGCTGAGGAGGTCATCCATTTGATTTCACAGCAGAGGCTTACATTGTGATTCCCCTCTGAGGGGTCAGTCCATTGTGATGTTCGTAACAGAGGCTTTTTATTATGAGGTCACCGCAGAGGGTTCAACCCATTGTGAGTTCACATGAGAGGCTTTTCAATTGTGAATGTCACCGCTGAGTCATCCATTGTGAGTCACAATAGCTACATTGTTAGAGGTCACCGCTGATGTGTAATCCATTGTGATGTTATAAGATGCTGAATTGTGAGGTCACCGCTGAGGTCATGCCATATTAATGTCATAAGAAGACTGAATTGGTATGTCCCCAGCTGAGGTCCACCATTGGTGGGATGTCATAATAGGCTACAATTGAGGTCACCCGCAGGAGGTCATCCATTGGGCGATGTCACAAGAGGCTTCACATGTGATGTCACCCACGTCGAGTGTCATCCATTGTGATGTCCAATAGAGAGCCTTCATTGTGAGTATCACCGCTGGGTTGATCATGGAGGTATTCCATTGTGTTGAGTCACATAAGGCTACATTGTGAGGATCCACCTGGCTGTGCGGTCAAGATCCACATCCTATTGTGATGTCATAGAGAGGGCCGACACATTGTGAGGTCCACTGCTGGATGATTGAGGAGGTCATCGCATTGTATGTCAAACAGATGCAAAATTGTGAGTCCCCCCCGAGTAGTCATACTCCTTGTGATGGCAAAAGAGCATTAATATGCGGTCACGCTGAGTTCATATCCATTAGTGATGTCACAAGGGCGTACATTGTGAGGTTCCCCTGCTGAGGTCGAACCAATTGTGTTTCAAAAGAGGCTTTAATATGAGGTCACCCGCTGAGTCCATCCATTGTGAGTCACAAGAGTCTTCATTGTTATGTCACCTCTGAGGTCATCCGCATTGTGATTTCACATAACCCAAGACTACAAATGTGAGGATCACCGCTGGTCCATTCAGTGCGGTTAACCATTGTGACGTTCTAAGATGTCAGACTTGTGATGTCACCGCAGAGCTGAGGATCAACAAATTGGTGATGTCATAAAGACAGAATTGTGAGGTCACCGGCTGAGTTCAACCATGTGAAGTCATTAAGAGCTATACATAGTGAGGTCACCGGCGGCGCGTGAGTCTAACCAGTAGCGATGTCCACAAGAGGCTTCATTGTGATGATCACCACTGAGGTCCCATCCTTTGAAGTCACAAGAGGCTATTCATTGTGAGTCTCCGCTTGTGGTAATTCCCAATGTGATGTCACAAGAGGCACATAGTGAGTCACCGCTGCGAGGGTTCCATCCATTGTGATGTCCTAAGAGTGCCTATTACATTGTGAGGTCACTGAGCTGAGGGAGGGGTCATCCAGTGTGATGTCAAAAGAGGCTTACAAAGTGAGGTTCCCCTCTGAGGTCATACCGATAGTAACGTCAAAAGAGTGCTTTATTATGATCACCGCTCTGAGGCGTCAATTCGCTTTGTGATGTCACAAGAGTCTACATTGTGAGACCCCGCTGAGGCGCTGCAGGTCATCCATTTGTGATGTCAAATAGAGGCTTTATTATGAGTGTCACCAAGGCTGAGCGGTGAGGTCACCATTGTGATGTCACAAAGAGGCTCAAGTTGATGATGACACCTGCTTGGGAGGGTCATTGACATTTGTGATGTCACAAGAGCTACATTGTGAGGTCACGCGCTGATGGTTATCATTTGTGATGTCATAAGACAGGCTGAATTGTATGGGAGTCACCGCTGATGGTCATCCATTGTGATGTCCATAAGAGACTGAATTGAGGTCACCGCTGAGTCATCCATTGTGATGTCATAAGCAGGCTTCACATTTGTGATTCACCGGCTGAGGTCATCCATTGCGATTTCAACAAGAGATTCATTTGTGAATGTCACCAAGCTGAGGGGGCATCCCATTTGGTGAGTCACAAGAGCTTCATTGTGAGGTCACTCTTGCTGAGGAATCAGTATCCATTGTGATTCACAAGAGGCCTCCACATTGTGAGTCACCCCGAGAGAGTCATCCATTGTGAAGTCATTAAGAGCCTACATTGTGAGTCCGCTGAGGTCAATCCATTGTGATGTCAAAAGAGGCTGTACATTCTGAGGTCCCCCCTGCTGAGGTCAACACATTGTGATGTCAAAAGTAGGCTTTATATGAGTCACCGCTGAGTCATGCCATTTGTGATGTCACAAGAGGCTACATTGTGAGGTCCCCGGCTGATGTAGATGGCTAGAATCATACCTTTTGTGATGTCAAAAAGAGCATTATTATGGGAGGTCACCGCGCTTGAGAGGGGTCATCCATTGTGATGTCACAATGAGGCTTCATTGTATGTCACCGCCTGAGGGTCATCCATTTGTGATAGTCACAAAGAGGCAAGCATTTGTGAGTCACCGCATGAGGTAAAGCCTTTGTGAGCCATAAGGGCTGAAATTGTAGGTCACCGCTGCTGAGGTGTCACTCCATATGTTTGATGTCATAAAGAGACTGTAATTGTGAGGTCACACCTTGCTGATCAATCCATTGTGATGTCATAAGAGGCTTACAAGTGATGAGGTCAACGCTGAGGGGTCATACCCCCAATGCGTTGTCACAAAGGCATCCATTGTGATGTCCCCACCACTGACTGATTGTCAAACCATTGTGATGTCACAAGGGCCTTCATTGTGAGGTCACCGCTGAGGTAATCCATTGTGATGTCACAAGAGGCTACGGTGGGAGGTCACCGCTGAGGTGTCATCCTCCATTGTGTGATGTCATAAGAGGCCACAAGTGAGGTCAGACTGCTGAGGGTCATCCATTGTGATAGTCAAAAGTAGGCTACCATTGTGATGTCCCCGCATGAGTCGAATACCATTGTGATGTCAAAAGAGTCTTTATTATGAGGTCACCGCTGAGGGTCCATCATCCAATTGTGATATGTTTACAAGAGGCTATCATTGTGAGGTCCCCTCTGAGGGGCGGTCATCCAATTGTTGATGTTCAAAAGAGGCTTTATTATGAAGGTCACCGCTGGGAGGTCATATCCTAATGTGATGTCACAATTAAAGGCATTTCATTGTGATGTCACCTCTGAGGTCATCCCATTGTGAATAGTCACAAGAGGCTACATGTGAGGTCACGCGCTTGAGGTAATCTCATATGGTGGATAGTGCTATAAGAGGCTGAATGGTGAGGTTCACCGCTGAGGTCATCCCATTGGTGATGGTCATAAGAGAGCTGAATTGTAGGTCTCCGCTGAGTGTTCAACGCCCCTTGAGATGTCATAAGGTGGGGGAGGCTATAACATGTTACAGGTCACCCTGCTGAGAGAGTCTTATCCATTGCGATGTCACAACAAAGAGGCTTCATTGTGATGTCACCACTGATGGGTCATCCATTGTGATGTCATCGAATAGGCTTCATTGTGAGGTCACCGCGCTGAGTAATCCACTTGTGATGTCACAAGAGGCTGTACATTGTGAGTCACCGCTACGGAGGTCATACCATGTGATGTCATTAGAGGCCACATTGTGAGTCACTGCTGAGGGTCATCCATTGATGATGTCAATAAGAGGTACATTGTGAGGTCCCCATCTGAGGAGTCATCCTATTTGAGAGCCAAAGAGGCTTAATTAATGAGGACACCGCAGGAACCAGCCTGAGGTGTCATCCATTGTGATTCACAAGCAGCTTTAACGATTGTGAGTGGTCCCCGCTGAGGTCATCCCATTGTGAAGTCAAAATTGGCTTTATTATGGGTTCACCTGCTGAGGTCCATCACATTTGATGTCACAAAGGCTTCATTGAGATTCACCGCTGAGGTGCGCTTAGGTCATCCATTGTGATGTCACAAGAGGGCTGAAACATTAATTGTGAGGTCACCGCTGAAGGTAATCCCATTTGTGATGTCATAAGAGGCTGAATTTTGAGGTCAACGCTGAGGCGTGAGGGGGTCATTCCTCCCATTTTGAAGTCATAAAGAGACTGAATTGGTGGAGGTCACCCGCTCTGAGCGTCATCCTTGTGATGACCTATAGATGCATAACATTGTGAGGTCACCGCTGAGGTCATATGCCATTGGCGATGTCACAAGAGCTTCATTGTGAAGTCACCACTGAGGAGAGGTCAATCCATTGTGATTTCACAAGAGGCCTTCATTGTGAGGTCACCGTGAGGATAATCCATTTGTGATGTCCAAGAGGCTACATTGTGATGATCACGCGCTGATGAGGTCATCCATTGAGAGTCATACAGAGGCACATTGTGAGGTCACTGCCTTGAGGAAAGGTCATCCAAATGTTGATGTCAAAAGAGGGCTACATTATGTGAGGTCCCCGCTGATGTCATCCATTGTGATGTCAAAATAGGCATAATTATGAGTGTCACCGCTGAGGTCAGTTCCATGTGATGTCATCAATAGGCTACATTGAGAGGTCCCCGAGCTGAGGGGATGTTCAATCCTATGTGATGTCAAAAGAGGCTTTTATTAAGAGTCACCGTCTGAGGTCAACCCATTGTGATGTCACACGAGGACTATCATTTGTGATGTCCACCGCTGAGGTCATCCATTGTGATGTCACAAGATGCTACATTTGTGAGTCCCCGCTGAGGTACTCCATGTGATGTCCATAAGAGGCTGAATTGTGAGGTCACCAGCTGAGGTCATCCAGTATTGTGATGTCATAATGAGACTGATAGTCATGTCTCCGCGCTGAGTTGTCAAGTCCAATGGATGACATAAAGGCTACATTGTGAGGTCACCCGCTGAGGTCACATCCGCCATTTCGATGTCACAAGAGGCTCATTGTGATGTCACCACTGGAGAGGTCATACCATTGTGATGTCACACAAGACGTCCATTGTGAGGTCACCCGCTGAGGTAATCCATTGTGATGTCCACAAGAGGCTAAATTGTGAGGTACACCGCTGAGGGGTCATCCAATTGTGAAGTCATAAGAGCCCCACATTGTGATGACACTGCTGGGCATGCCTTTGTGATGTCAAAAGAGGCAACATTGTGAGGTCCCTACCGCTGACCTGAGGTCCATCCTCTGTGATGTCAAAGAGTCTTTGATTATGAGGATTCACCGCTGAGGGGCCATGAGGTCATCCATTGTGATGTCACAATAGGATACATTGTGAGTCCCCGCTGTGGTGAAGGTCATCCATTGTGAGTGTCAAAAAGAGGCTTATATATGGAGGTCACCGCTGAGGGTCACCAATGTGAATGTCACAAAGGCTTCATTGTGATGTCCCGCTGAGGACATCCCATTTGTGATTTCACATAGAGGCTACATTGGTAAAACAACAAAAAAACAAACAAAAAAAAAAAAACACAAAAAAAAAACAACACAAAAAAAAAAAAAAAAAAAAAAAAAAAAAAAAAAAAAAAAAAAAAAAAAAAAAAAAAAAAAAAAAAAAAAAAAAAAAAAAAAAAAAAAAAAAAAAAAAAAAAAAAAAAAAAAAAAAAAAAAAAAAAAAAAAAAAAGAAAAAAAAAAAAAAAAAAAAAAAAAAAAAAAAAAAAAAAAAAAAAAAAAAAAAAAAAAAAAAAAAAAAAAAAAAAAAAAAAAAAAAAAAAAAAAAAAAAAAAAAAAAAAAAAAAAAAAAAAAAAAAAAAAAAAAAAAAAAAAAAAAAAAAAAAAAAAAAAAAAAAAAAAAAAAAAAAAAAAAAAAAAAAAAAAAAAAAAAAAAAAAAAAAAAAAAAAAAAAAAAAAAAAAAAAAAAAAAAAAAAAAAAAAAAAAAAAAAAAAAAAAAAAAAAAAAAAAAAAAAAAAAAAAAAAAAAAAAAAAAAAAAAAAAAAAAAAAAAAAAAAAAAAAAAAAAAAAAAAAAAAAAAAAAAAAAAAAAAAAAAAAAAAAAAAAAAAAAAAAAAAAAAAAAAAAAAAAAAAAAAAAAAAAAAAAAAAAAAAAAAAAAAAAAAAAAAAAAAAAAAAAAAAAAAAAAAAAAAAAAAAAAAAAAAAAAAAAAAAAAAAAAAAAAAAAATTTTTTTTTTTTTTTTTTTTTTTTTTTTTTTTTTTTTTTTTTTTTTTTTTTTTTTTTTTTTTTTTTTTTTTTTTTTTTTTTTTTTTTTTTTTTTTTTTTTTTTTTTTTTTTTTTTTTTTTTTTTTTTTTTTTTTTTTTTTTTTTTTTTTTTTTTTTTTTTTTTTTTTTTTTTTTTTTTTTTTTTTTTTTTTTTTTTTTTTTTTTTTTTTTTTTTTTTTTTTTTTTTTTTTTTTTTTTTTTTTTTTTTTTTTTTTTTTTTTTTTTTTTTTTTTTTTTTTTTTTTTTTTTTTTTTTTTTTTTTTTTTTTTTTTTTTTTTTTTTTTTTTTTTTTTTTTTTTTTTTTTTTTTTTTTTTTTTTTTTTTTTTTTTTTTTTTTTTTTTTTTTTTTTTTTTTTTTTTTTTTTTTTTTTTTTTTTTTTTTTTTTTTTTTTTTTTTTTTTTTTTTTTTTTTTTTTTTTTTTTTTTTTTTTTTTTTTTTTTTTTTTTTTTTTTTTTTTTTTTTTTTTTTTTTTTTTTTTTTTTTTTTTTTTTTTTTTTTTTTTTTTTTTTTTTTTTTTTTTTTTTTTTTTTTTTTTTTTTTTTTTTTTTTTTTTTTTTTTTTTTTTTTTTTTTTTTTTTTTTTTTTTTTTTTTTTTTTTTTTTTTTTTTTTTTTTTTTTTTTTTTTTTTTTTTTTTTTTTTTTTTTTTTTTTTTTTTTTTTTTTTTTTTTTTTTTTTTTTTTTTTTTTTTTTTTTTTTTTTTTTTTTTTTTTTTTTTTTTTTTTTTTTTTTTTTTTTTTTTTTTTTTTTTTTTTTTTTTTTTCCTTGTGAGTCAAAAAGGCTTATTTGGGGGGTCACCGGGTGAGGTCATCCATGTATGTCACAAAGCTCATTTGGGGTTCCCGCTGATCACCATTTTAAGTCAAAGACTTTATTTGGGGTCACCCTGAGGTCACCCCTTTTGGGTGTCAAAGAGGCTTCATTGTAGGGCACCCCTGAGGTCACCATTGTGAGTCCCAAAAAGCTTCATTTTTGAGTCCCCGTGAGGGTCCCATTGAAAGCAAAAGGCTTAATTTTAGGTCACCGCTGAGGTCATCCATTGTGAGTCAAAAGCTATTTTTAGTCCCGCGAGGTCATCCATTTTGGGGCAAAAGGGTAATTGTAGGTCACCGCTGAGGGCACCCCTTTTGGATGTCAAAAAGAGGCTCATTTGATGTCACCAGGGGGGTCAACCATTGTGTTCCCAAGAGTCATTTTGAGGGCACCCCTGAGGGGTTTCCATTGATGTCAAAGAGGGTAAATTGGAGGGCACCGCTGATCTCCATTGTAAGTCCAAAGAGCCATTGTGAGCACCCGCTGGGCATCCTTGTGATTCAAAAGGCCATTTAGGGCACCGCTGAGGTCCCTCCTTGTGAGTCAAAGAGGCATTTGAGGTCACCGCTGAGGGAAACAATTGTGATGTCACAAAGAGCTAATTGTGAGGGCACGCTGAGGTCCAAACCATTGTGATGTCACAAGAGGCTACATTGTGAGGTCACCGCTGAGGTCATCCATTGTGATGTCACAAGAGGCTTCATTGTGATGTCACCGCTGAGGTCATCCATTGTGATGTCACAAGAGGCTTCATTGTGAGGTCACCGCTGAGGTCATCCATTGTGATGTCACAAGAGGCTTCATTGTGAGGTCACCGCTGAGGTCATCCATTGTGATGTCATAAGAGGCTGAATTGTGAGGTCACCGCTGAGGTCATCCATTGTGATGTCACAAGAGGCTACATTGTGAGGTCACCGCTGAGGTCATCCATTGTGATGTCACAAGAGGCTACATTGTGAGGTCACCGCTGAGGTCATCCATTGTGATGTCAAAGACTATTGTGGTCACCGCTGGGTCATCCATTGTGAAGTACCAAGAGGCTACATTGTGAGGTCACCGCTGAGGTCATCCATTGTGGGTCACTGCTGAGGTCATCCATTGTGATGTCACAAGAGGCTTCATTGTGAGGTCACTGCTGAGGTCATCCATTGTGATGTCACAAGAGGCTACATTGTGAGGTCACCGCTGAGGTCATCCATTGTGATGTCACAAGAGGCTACATTGTGAGGTCACAGCTGAGGTCATCCATTGTGATGTCATAAGAGGCTACATTGTGAGGTCACCGCTGAGGTCATCCATTGTGATGTCACAAGAGGCTTCATTGTGAGGTCACCGCTGAGGTCATCCATTGTGATGTCACAAGAGGCTACATTGTGAGGTCACTGCTGAGGTCATCCATTGTGATGTCATAAGAGGCTACATTGTGAGGTCACCGCTGAGGTCATCCATTGTGATGTCACAAGAGGCTACATTGTGAGGTCACCGCTGAGGTCATCCATTGTGATGTCACAAGAGGCTTCATTGTGAGGTCACTGCTGAGGTCATCCATTGTGATGTCACAAGAGGCTTCATTGTGAGGTCACCGCTGAGGTCATCCATTGTGATGTCACAAGAGGCTTCATTGTGATGTCACCGCTGAGGTCATCCATTGTGATGTCACAAGAGGCTACATTGTGAGGTCACCGCTGAGGTCATCCATTGTGATGTCACAAGAGGCTACATTGTGAGGTCACCGCTGAGGTCATCCATTGTGATGTCACAAGAGGCTACATTGTGAGGTCACCGCTGAGGTCATCCATTGTGATGTCACAAGAGGCTTCATTGTGATGTCACCGCTGAGGTCATCCATTGTGATGTCATAAGAGGCTACATTGTGATGTCACCGCTGAGTGCATCCATTGCGAGGTGTCACAAGAGGCTTCATTGTGATGGTCACCTACTTGAGGTCATCCATTTGTGATGTCACAGAGAGGCTTCATTGTGTGAAGTCACCGCTGAGTACTGCACATTGTGATGTCCACGAAGAGTCTACATAGTGAGGTCACCGCCTGAGTCATAGCCTTTGAGATGTCATATAGATCCACATTGTGAGGTCACTGCTGAGGTCATCCTTTGTGATGTCAAAAGAGGCTACATTGTGAGGTCCCCGCTGAGCTCATCCATTGGTGAAGTCAAAAAGAGCTTTATTATGAGTTCACCCTGCTGGAAGGATGTCATACATGGTGATCGGTCACAAGAGTGCTACAATTGTGATGTCCCCCTGAATCATCATTGATGATGTCAAAAGAGGCCTTTTATTATGAGGTCCCGCAGTGAGAGGTCATCCATTCGTGATGTCACACAGAGGCTTCATTTGTGATGTCAACTGCTAGGAGGTGTCCATCCCATTTGTATGTCACAAAGAAGGCCTACAATGTTATTCCACCGCTGAGGGTATTCCTTTGTGATGTCATAAGAGGCTAGAATTGTGAGGTCAACGTGCTGAGGAGTCCATCCACATTGTGATGTCCATAAGATACTAATTGTGAGGTCACCCCGCTGCGAGGTCATCCATTGTGATGTCATAAAAAGGCTACATTGTGAGTCACCGTATCGAGGGTCATTCCATTGCGATGTCACACAGAGGCTTCAAAATGTATGTCACCACTTGAGGTCATCCATTGTGATGTCACAAAAATAGGCTACATTGTGAGGTCACCGCTGAGGTAATCCATTAGTGATGATCACAAGAGGCTTACATTGAGAGGTCACGCGCTGGAGCGGTCATCCTACACCCATTGTGATGTCATAAGAGTGCCCACAACACATGTGAGGTCACTGCTGGGATGTCATCCATGTGATGTCAAAAGAAGGCTCACATTTTGAGGTCCCCGCTGAGGACATCCATAGTGATGTCAAAAGAGCTTCTTATTTATGAGGTCCACCGCTTGAGGTCATCCATTGTGAAGTCACAACAGAGGCTACATTGTGAGGTCCCCCTGATGTCATCCTATTGTGATGTCAAAAGAGGGCTTTAAATTATGAGGTCACCGCTGGGCCTGAGGTCATCCCAAATGTGATGTCACAAGAGGCTTCATTGTGATGTCACCGCTGAAGGGTCATTCCATTGAGAATGTCACAAGAGGCTACATGTGAAGGTCACCGCTGAGGTAATCCATTGTGATATCATAAGAGGCTGAATTGTGAGGCTCACCGCGAGGGAGAAGCTGAGGTCAAACACATTGTGAATGTCCTATAAGAGACTGAATTGTGAGGTCCACCCGCTGAGGGTCCCATCCACCATTGTGATGTCAATCATGAGGCACATTGTGAGTCACCGCTGTGAGGTCATCCATTGCGATGTCCACCAGAGTCGTTCATTGTGATGTCACTCACTGAGTCATCCAATGTGATGTCACAAAATGGCTTTCATTGTGTGACACCGCTGGCGAGGTAATCACCATAGAGATTCACAGAGGCAACATTGAGAGCTCACCGCTGAGGGGTGACTGATGGTCTAGGTCATCCATTGTGAAGTCATAAAGAGGCCATACCATTGTGAGGTAACTGCTGAGGTTCATCCATTGTGAATGTCAAAAGAGGGGCAACATTGTGAGTCCCCGCTGGCGAGGTCATCCATTTGATGTCAAAAGAGGCTTTATTATGAGGTCACCGCTGGAGAGGTCATTCCGATTGGTATGTCACACAAATGCTACATTAGTGAGGTCCCCTCTGATGTGGGTCATCCATCTGTTGTGTATGTCCAAATAGGAGGCCTTTAATTATGAGGCACCGCTGAAGAGTCATCCCATTGTGATGTCACAAGAGGCTTCATTGTGATGTCCCCGCATGATAGTCATCCATTGTGATGTCACAAGAGTGCTCACATTTAGTGAGAGGGTCACCGCTGAGGTAATTCCCAGTTGTGATGTCATAATAGAGGCTGAATGTGAGGTCACCGCTGATCACCATTGTGAAGTCATTATAGATACTGAATTGTGAGGTCACTGCTGAGGTCATCCATTGTGATTTCATAAGAGGCTACATTTTGAGGTCACCGCTCTGAGAAGTTTTAAGAGGTCATCCAGCATGCGATGTCACAATAGGCTTCATTTGTGATGTCACCAACTGAGGTCTTCCAATGTGATACGACAAGACTGATGCTTTCATTGTTGAGGGGTCACCAGCTTTGCTCAAGGCTAGAGGTAATCCATTAATGAAGTCACCAATAGGTCTAACATTGGTGATGTCACCGCTGGAGGACAAACCATTTGTGGATTTCATAAAGAGGCCACATAGTTAGTGTCACTGCAGAAGGTCAATCCATATTGTGAGGTCAAAAGAGGCTACATATGTGAGGTCCGCCGCTGAGGTCACCCCATTGTGATGTCCAAAAAGAGGCTTTATTATTGATCGTCACCGCTGATGTCAATCCATTGTGATTCACAAGAGGGCTACATTGTGGAGTCCCGCTGAGGTCCATCCATTTGTGATGTCAAAAGAGGCTTTATTATGAGGTCACCGCTGAGGGTCATCCAATTGTGATGTCACAATAGGGCTTCATTGTGATGTCCACCTGCTTTCTGAGGTCATCCATATGTGAAGTTCCACAAGTAAGGCTACAATGTGAGGTCACCTGCCTGAGGTAAACCATTGTTGGAAGTCATAAATAGGCTGAATTGTGAGGTCACCGCTGAGGTCATCCCAACATTGTGATGTCCATAAGAGACTGAATTGTGAGGTCCACCGAGCGGAGGGTCATCCATTGTTATGACATAAGAGGCTACATGTGAGGGGGTCCACCGCTGAGCGAGGTCATCCATTGGGTGTCACAAGAGGCTTCATTGTGATGTCACCACTGAGGGTCCATTCCATTTTGTGATGTCACAAGAGGCTTCATTGTGAGCGTCACCTCTGAGGTAATCCATTGTGATGTCACAAGAGGCTACTTTGTGAGGTCACCGCTGTGGTCATAGCCATTGTGATGTGCAAAAGAGGCCCTTCATTGTGAGTTCACTGCTGAGGGGTGATGGTCATCCATTGTGATGTCAAAAGAGGCTAACTTAGTTGAGGTTCTCCCTGAGGTCCAATCAATTTGTATGTCTAATGAGGCTTTATTATGAGGTCACCGCTCGAGGTCATCCCATTGTGATGTCACAAGAAGCTACATTGATGAGGTACCCCTCTGAAGGCAGTCCATCCAATTGAGATGTCAAAAGAAGGCTTTATTATGAGGTCACCCGCTGAGGTCATCCATTGTGAGATTTCACAAAGAGCCTTCTATTGTGATGGTCACCGCTGGAGGTTGGGGAGGTCATCCATTGTGAGTGTCACAAGAGGCATAACATTGTTGAGGTCACCGCTGAGGATAATCCATTGGTGATGTCATAAAGAGGCTGAATGTGAGGTCACCGTGCTGAGGGTCATACCATTGTGAATGTCATAAAGACTGAATTGTGACGTCACCCGCTGAGGTCATTCCATTGTGATGTCAGTAAGAGGACTACATTGTGAGGTCACTCGCTGGAGGGGTCTGAGGGTCATCCATAGCGTAATGTCACTAGAGCTTTCATTGTGATTGTCACCACAGACTGGATGTGTCATCCAATTGTGAAGTCACAAGAGGCTTTTTCATTTGAGTCACCGCTGAGGTAATCCATTGTGATAGTTCACAAGAGTGCCCTACATTGGTGAGGTCACCGCTGGATGAGAGATCATTCCCAGATTGTGATGTCAAAGATGTCCCACATTGTGAGTCACTGCTGTAGATACATCCAATTGTGATTTCAAAAGAGGCTAACATTGTGAGGGTCCCCAGCTGGAGGTCATCCAATTGTGATGTCATCAAAATAGGCTTTAATTATGAGGTCACCGCTGAGGTCATCCAGTTGTGAATCACAAATAGGGCTACATATGGTGAGGTCCCGCTTCAGGGGTCAGTCCATTGTGATGTCAAAAGAGGCTATTATTATAGGTCCACCGCTGAGGTAATGTGTCCATGTGTGATGTCACACACGAGGCTTGTCATTGTGATCTCACCGCTGGAGGGTCATCCATTGTGGATGTCCCACAAGAGGCTACATTGTGAGGTCACCATGTCTGAGGGTCTTCCAATTGTGAATGTCCATAAGAGGCTGAATTGTGAGGTCACCTGCTGAGGTCAATCCATTTTGTGAATGTCCTTAATAGACTGTGAATTGTGAGGTCACCGCTGAACGGACATCCATTGTGATGTCATAAGAGGCTACATTTTGAGGTCACCGCTGAGGTCATCCATTGCGATGGTCACAAGAGGCTTTCATATGTGATGTTCACCACTGAGGGTCATCCATAGTTGTGATGTCACAGTAAAAGAGGGCACCTTCCGTGTGAAGGTCACCGCTGAGGTACCAATCCATTGTGAAGTCCACAAGAGGCTACACTTGGTGAGGTTCACCAGCTGAGGATGAGGGGGGGCTGAGGGTCATCCATATGTGATGTCGAAGAAGAGGCCACAATTGTTGAGGGTCACTGCTTAGGTCTCCATTTGTGATGTCAAAAGAGGCCTAACATTGTGAGGTACCCGCTGAGTCATCCCAATGTTATTTCAAAAGAGCTTTATATGAGGTGTCACCGCTGGCTGAGGTGTCCATCCACTCAGTGTGAAGTCAACACAAGAGGCTACTATGTGAGAGTCACCCGCTGGTGATGTCATTATCGATTGTGATTGTCCAAAAAGAGGCTTTATTATGAAGGGTCACCGCTGAGTCGTCATACCATTGTGATGTCCACATAACCAAAGAGGCTTCATTTGATGTCACCAGGCTGCATATGAGGTCATCCCATTGTGAGTTCACAAGGAGGCTACATTGTGGAGAGGTCACCGCTGTCTGAGGTAATCCATTGTGATTCAGTAAGAGGCCTGAATAGTGAGGTCACCTGCTGGAGGCAGCCATTGTGATGTCATAAGAGACGAATTGTGAGGTCCACCGCTGAAGGCAGGTCATCCAATTGTGATGTCATAGAGGCTATACATTGTTGTGAGTCACAGCTGTGAGGTCATTCCATTGCGATGTCACATAGATGCTTCATTGTGATGTCACCACTGAGTACATCCAATGTGATGTCACAAGAGCTCATATGTGAGGTCAACCGCTGGCGTCTGAGGTAATCCTTTGTGAGTCACAAGAGTGCTATTACATTGTGAGGTCACCGTGCTGAGTGTGCAATCTTCTCGGGATGCTCCCATTGTGATGTCTAAGAGAGCCAACAATGTGGAGGTCACTGTGCTGAGGTCATCCATTTGTGATGTCATAAAGAGGTACATTGTGAGGTCCCCAGCTGATGTCATCCATTGTGATGTCCAAAGAGGCTTTTATGAGGTCACCGCTAGGTCATCCATTGTGATGTCACAAGAAGGCTACATTTGGAGTCCCCCCGCTGAGGTGCTCATCCTCCATTGTGATGTTTTTTTCCCCCCCATATATAAAAAAGAGGCGCTTTATTATGATGGTCACCGCTGAGGCGAGGTCAACCATTGTGAAGAGTCCCCAATGAGGGCTTTCAATTGTGTTTTCACCTGCTTGAGTTTGTGTTACTATGGTTTGGTCATCCATATGTGATGTCACAAAGAGGCTACATTGTGAGGTCACCGCTGGTATGATGTAATCCATTTGTGATGTTCATAAGAGGCTGAATTGTGAGTCACCTCTGAGAGGGTCATCCATTGTGAAGTCATAAAGACTGATTTGTGAGGTCACCGCTGAGGGTGGCATCCCATAGTGATGGTCATAAGAGGCAACATTGTGAGGTCACCGCTGAGGCTCATCCATCTGCCGATGTCCACAAGAGCTTCAAAAAATTGTGATGTCCCATACTATGAGGTGTCATCCCATTGTGATGTCACAGAAAGAGCTTCATTGTGAGGTCACACGCGATGTAATCCATTGTGATGTCCACAACCCAAGGCAACATTGTGAGGTACCTGCTGTCTGAGGTCATCCATTGTGAAGTCATAAGAGGCCACATTGTTGAGGATCACTGCTGTATTGGTGTCATCCACCGTTGTGATCAAAAGAGGCTAACATTGTGAGGTCCCCGCTGAGGTCATCCATTGTGATGTCAAAAGAGGCTTTATTATGAGGTCACCGATGGAGAGGTGCAATTTCCATTGTGATGTCACAAGAGCTGCTGACATTGGTAGATGTCCCCGCTGATGTGGAGTCATCCATTGTGATGTCGAAAAGAGGCTTTATTATGATGACACCGCTGGAGTCGGTCATCCATGAGTGATGTTCATCAAGAGGCTTCCTAGTGATGTCACCCGCTGTTGGTAGGGGGGAAGGTCAACCATTGTGGAATGTCACAATAGGCTACATGTGGATGTCACCTGCTGAGGTAAATCCATTGTGATGTCACACCAGAATAGAGCTGAATTGTGAGGTCACCGCTGAGTGTCATACCAATTTTTGTGATGTCATAAGAGACTGAATTGTGAGTCCACCATGAGGGTCATCCTTTGTTGATGTCATAATAGGCTACATTGTAGGTCACCGCTGAGGTCATCCTTGGCGAATTTCACAAGAGGCTTTTCATTGTGATGTCACTCACTGAGTCATCCATTGAGATGTCACAAGAGGCTTCAATGTGAGGTCACCGCATGGAGGTAATCCATTGGTGAAATGTCACAAAGGCTACATTGTGAGGTCACCGCTGAGGTCAACCATAGTGCATTCATAAGAGGCCAACATACATACATTGTGAGGTCACTGCTGTGAGCTGAGGCTGAGAGGTTCATCCAATGAGTAGATGTCAAAAGAGGCAGCTCAGCAATTTGTGAGTACCCCGCTGAGGGTCTTGCCAACCCATTGTGTATGTCAAAAAGGCTTTATTATAGTCACCGCTGAGGGTCATCCATTTGTGATGTCACGAAGAGCTAACAAGTTGTTAAATGTCCCCCCGCCGTGAGGTCATCCCATTTTGATGTCAAAATGAGGCTTTATTATATTGAGGTTAACACGCTGAGGTTTCCCCCCCCAAAACAAAAAATAAATCCATTGTGAAATGTCACAAGATGCTTCATTGTTATGTCACCTGGCTTGGTAGGGTCATCCATTGTGATGTCACAAAGAGCTACAATTGTGAGGTCACCGCTGAGGTAATCCATGTGTGGATGTCATAAGAGGCTTAATTGTGGAGGTCACCGCTGATTCACAATTGTGATGTCATAAGAGACTGAATTGTGAGGTCACCCCGCGCTGAGGGTCATCCATTGTTGATGCATAAAGGCTACATTGTGAGGTCACCGCCTTATACAGCTGAGCCGTCCATCCATTGCGATGTCACATCAATAGGCTTCATGTGATGTCACCACACTGAGGAGATCATCCCCATTGTGATGTCACAAGAGGCTTCATTTGTGAAGGGTCACCCTTGCTGAGGTAATCCATTGTGATGTCACAAGAGGCTACATTGTGAGGTCCCCTGCTGAGGTCATCCATTGGTGATGTCATATAAGAGGCCAACATTGTGATGGTCACGGCTGAGGCTCATACCTATCCATTGTGATGTCAAAAATAGGCTACATTGAGAGGTCCCCCGCTGAGGAGGTGTCAACCAATTGTGAATTCAAAAAGGCTTTTATTATGAAGGTCACCGCTGAGAGTCAGTCACATTGTGATGTCACAAGAGGCTTTACATTTCTGAGTCCCCCCCGCTGTGAGGTGTCATCCATTTGTGATGTCAAAATAGGCTATTTATTATGAGGTCACCGCTGAGGTCAATCCAGATTTGTTGATGTCACAAGAGGCTTCATTGTGATGTCGACCAGCTGAGGTCGATCCCATGTGATGTCACAAGACAGGCTAACATTGTGATGGTCACCCGCGTAGGTAATCCATTGTGAGTCAAAGAGGCTGAAATTGTGAGGTCACCGAGCAGAGTCATCCAATGTGATGTCATAAGAGACTGTATTGTGAGGTCACCGCTGAGAGGTCATCCATTGTGATGTCATAAGAGGCTACATTGTGAGGTTCACCGCATGAGGTCATCCATTGCGATGTCACAAGCAGGCTTCAATTGTGAGGTCACCAACTGAAGGTCACCAATCACTATTGTGATGTCACAAGAGGCTTCAATGTGGATGTCCCGCAGAGGTAATCCATCTTGTGATCGTCACAAGGAATTAGGCTACATTGTTGAGTCACCCTAGCTGGATGGTCATCCATCTGAGATGTCATAAAGAGGCCACATCTTGTGAGGTCACTGCTGTCCAGCTGAGAGGGTGTGTGTCATCCATTGGATGTCAAAAGAGGCTACATTGTGAGGTCCCTACGCCTGTAGAGGCGGTCATCCAATGTTATTTCACAAGAGGCTTTAAATATGAGTACACCTGCTGGATGGGTTCATCCATTGTGAAGTCGACAAGTAGGCTACTTTGTTAGGTCCCATGTGAGTTGTCATTCCCATTTGTGATGTCACAAGAGGCTTATTATTATGAGGTCACCGCTGCTGGATGTCATTCCAAAATTAGGATTACCACAAAAGAGGCTTCATTGTGAAGTCACCGCCGTCTGATGGAGTCATCCATTGTGATGTCCACAAATGCTACAAGTGAGGTCCACCGCTGGAGGTAATCCATTGTGATGTCATAAAGAGGCTGAATTGTGAGGGTCACACGCTGAGTCATTATCCATTGTTGAGTCCTAAGAGACTGAATTGTGAGGTCCACCGCTGAGAGGTCATCCATTGTATTCATAAGAGGCTATACATGTGAGGTCACCTTTGCTTGAGGTGGCGGAGCCTCATCCATATGCGATGGTCACAAGACCTTCATTGTGATGTCACCACTTGAGGTCGATCCAATTGTGATGTCCGAAGCAGGCTTCATTGTGAGGTCACCGCTGTCGCTGAGAGTAATCCATTGGTGATGTACGACAAGATGCTACATTGTGAGGTCACCGCTTAGGTCATCCTTTGTGATGTCATAAAGGCCAACATGTGAGTGTCACTGCTGAGGGGGTCAATCCATTGTGCATGTCAAGACAAGCTACATTGGGGTCCCCCGCTGAGGGCAATCCACCTTGTGATGTTCAAAAGAGGCTTTATTGAGGTCACCGCTGAGGGGTCATCCCATTGTGATTGTCATCACAAGAGCTCTACATTGTGAGTGTCCCCGCTGAGGTCAAATCCCATTGTGATGTCAAAAGAGGCTGTATTGAGATGTCACCGCTGAGGTCATCCATTTTGATGTCACAAGAGGCTTCATTGGTGTTGTCATCCGCTGAGGTCATCACATAGTGATGTCACAAGAGTCTACATTTGAGGTCACCTGCTGAGGTAATCCATTGTGATTTCATAAGAGGGCTGAATTGTGAGGTCTCACGCTGAGGTCATCCATTGTTATGTCATAGAGAAGACTGAATTGTGAGGTCACCGCTGAGGTCATCCATTGTGAAGTCCATAAGAGGCTAAAACATGTGATGACACCTGCAGAGGTCATCCATTGCGAAGTCACAAGAGGCTTCATTGTGATGTCACCACTGAGGAGGGTCATCCATAGTTATTTCAACAAAGAGGCTTCATTGTGAGGAGATCACCGCTGAGGTAATCCATTGTTGAATGTCACAAGAGGCTACAAATGAGAGGTCACCGCTTGAGTGGTCATTCCATTGTGATGTCCATAAGAGGCCGACAATGTGAGGTCACTGCTGAGGATCATGCCCATTGTGATGTCAAAAGAGGCTACATTGGAGGTTCCCCGCTGAGTCATCCATTGTGATGTCCAAAAGAGGCTTTATTTATGAGTTAACCGCTGAGGTCATCCATTGTGGATGTCACAAGAGGCTACATTGGTGATGTCGCCCGCAGTAATGAGGCAGGTCATTCATTGTGATGTCAAAAGAGGCTTATTATGAGGTCCCGCCGCTGCAGGAAGGTCATCCATATTGTGATGTCACAAAGAGGTTCATCAATTGTGGATTGTCACCGCCGCTGAGGGTCAATCCAAAATAGTGATGTCACAAGCAGGCTACAATGTGAGACACCGCTGAGGTAATCCATTGTGATGTCATAAGAGCTGAATTGTTGAGGTCCCCGAGCAGAGGTCATCCATTGTGATGTCATAAGAGGCTGAATTGTGAGGTCACCGCTGAGGGGAGGACATCCATTGGGTGATGTCATAAGGGCTACAAAGTTATGTCCACCCAGCTTCGCATGACTGAAGGGTCAATCCATGCGAGTCACAAGAGGCTTCACATTGTGATGTCACACTGAGGTCATCCATTGTGATGTCACAAGAGGCCATTCATTGAGAAGGTCACAAGCACTTTGGAGGTAATGTTCCCCATATGTGAATGTCCACAAGAGGCTCAATAGTGAGGTCACCGCTGATGGGTCATCCATTGTGAATGTCATAAAAGGCCACATTGTGAGGTCACTCGCCTCGGAGGGAGTCATCCATTGTGATGTCAAAAGATGCTACATTGTGAGGTACCCCAGCTGGAGGTTCATCAATTGAGATGTCAAAAGAGGCTTTATTAAGATGTCACCGCTGAGAGGTCATCCATTGTGATGTCACCAAGAAAGAGAGTGCTACCATATGTGAAGGTCCCCGCTGTGAGAGAGGACAGTCCATGAGAAGTCAAAAGAGGCTTTATTATGAGGTCACCGGGCGTGAGGGTCATCCATGTGTGATGTCCAACCAAGAGGCTTTCAATGTGTGTCACCCGCTGAGTGTCTTCCATTGTGATGTCCACAAGAGGCTACATTGTGAGGTCACCGTCTGAGGTAATCCATTGTGATGTCGATAAGAGGCATGAATTGTGAAGTCACTCGCTGCCTGAGGTCCTCCCAATGTGATGTCATAAGAGACTGAATTGTGATGTCCACCGATGTCTAGTGATGAGGGGTCATAACCAGAAGAAAATTATTTGTTGGAAAAAAAAAAATTGTCATACGAGGCCTACATTGTGAGGTCACCTGCTCCTGAGGGTCATCCATTGCGATTTCCACAAGAGGCTTCATTGTGATGTCCACCACTGTGGTCATCCATAGTGAGTGTCACAAGAGGCTTTCATTGTGAGGTCACCGCTGAGGTCATCCATTGTGATGTCACAAGAGGCACATTGTAGGTCACCGCAGAGGTCATCCATTGTGATGTCTTATAAGAGGCCACATTGTGAGGTCACTGCTGAGGTCATCCATTGTGATGTCAAAAGAGGCTACATTTTGAGGTCACCGCTGAGGTCATCCATTGTGATGTCAAAAGAGGCTTCATTATGAGGTCACCGCTGAGGTCATTTCCATTGTATGTCAACAAGAGGCTACTACATTGAGAGGGGGGGGGGGGTCCCCGCTGAGGTCATCCATTGTGATGTCAAAAGAGGCTTTATTATGTAGGTCACCGCTGAGGTCATCCATCTTTGATGTCACAAGAGCTTACATGTGATGTCACCCTAGCTGAGGTCATCCCATGTGTGAAGTCACAAGAAGGCTACATTGGTTGGAGGATCACCCGCAGAGGTATCTCCATTGTGATGTCATAAGAGGCTGAATTGTAGGTCACCCTGAGGTCATCCAATGTATATGTCCATAATATACTGGAATTGTAGGTCACCGGTGCTGAGGTCATTACCATTGTGATGTCATAAGAGGCACATTGTGAAGGTCACCCGTGCTTTACCGCTGGAGGTCATCCATTGCATGTCACAAGAGGCTTCAACATTGTGAGTCACCACTGAGGCGTCATCCAAATTGTGATGTCACCAATAGGGCTTTCATTGTGAGGGTCACCGGCTGAGGTAATCCATTGTGATGTCACACAGAGGCACATTGTTAGGTCCCGCGAGGGCGCGGGGTGCATCCATTGTGATGTCATAAGAGGCCACATTGGAGGTCACCTGCTGAGGTCATTTCCCATTGTGAAGTTTCAAAAGAGGCTTACATTGTGAGGTCCCCGCTGAGGTTCATCATTACCAAATTAGTCCCTTTCCAATTGTGATTCAAAAGAGGCTTCATTATGAGGTCACCGCTGAGGTCATCCATTGTGATGTCACAAGAGCAACATTGTGAGGTCCCCGCTGAGGGGTTGTCATCCATTTTGATGTCAAAAGAGGCTTTTTATTATGAGGTCACGCTGAGGGACGCTGAGGTCATCCATTGTGATGTCACAAGAGGACTTCAATGTGATGTCACCCGCTAGGAGTCTCCTATTGTGATAGTCACAAGGAGGCCTACATTGTAGAGGTCACCGCTGAGAAATCCAATTTGTGATGTTCATAAGAGCTGAATTGTAGGTCACAGCTGAGGTCTTCCATCTGTGATGCATAAAGCCTGAATTTGAGAGGTCACCGCTGAGGTCAGTCCTTTTGTGATGTCGATAAGATGCTACATTGTGAGGTCACCAGCTGAGGTCATCCATTGCGAGTCACACGAGAGGCTTCATTGTGATTCCACCACTGAGGGGAGTTCATCCATTGTGATTTCACATAGGAGGCTTCATGTGAGTCACCGGCTGAGGTAATCCATTGTGATGTCACAACAAGAGTCAACATATGTTGAGGTTTCACCAGCTGAGGTCATGCCATTGTGATGTCATAAGATGCCATTCAATGTGAGTCACTGCTGATCAACCCATTGTGATTCAAAAAGCTAACATTGATGGGTCCCCGGCATGAGGTCTGGGGACTGGAGGTCAACCAATGTGATGTCAAAAGAGGCTTTATTAATGTGGTCACCCGCTGAGTTCATCACCAGATTGTGGATGTCACAAGAGGCGTACATTTTGAGGTCCCCGCTGCCCGCTGAGGGGTCAACCTATTGTGATGTCCAAAAGAGGCTTTATTATCGAGGTCCCACCCTGTGAGGTGGTTCATCCAGTGTGAGTCACAACAATAGGCTTCATTGTGAAGACACCTGCAGACCTGAGTGTCATCCAAAATGTGATTCACAATAGGCTACATTGTGAGGTCACCTAGCTGAGTAATAACCAATGTGATGTCATATGGAAGAGGCTAATTGTGAAGGTCACCCGCTTGAGGTCAATGAAAATTCCCATTTGAAGTCATAATATACTGAATTGTGAGTCCACCGCTGGAGTGTCATCCATTGTGATGTCATAGAGAGTCTACAATTGTGAGGTCACCGCCTGAGGGTCAATCCCATTGCGATGTCACAAGAGGCTTCATTGTGATGGTCACCACTGAGGTAGGTCATCCATTGAGATTGTGATCATCAAGAGGCTTCTTGTTGAGGACCCGCTGAGGTAGAGTCAACCAAATTGTGATGTCACAAGAGCTCACATTGTGAGGGTGTCACCGCTGAGGTCATTATCCATTGTGATTCATAAGAGGCCATACACATTGTGAGGTCACTCTGAGCGTCATCCATTGTGATGTCAAAAGAGGCTTCATATAGTGAGGTCCCGCTGAGGTCATCCATTGTGATGTCAAAAGAGGCTTTAATTAAGAGGTCACCACCTGAGGAAGAGTCATCCACCATTGTGATTTCACAAGAGGCTAACATTAGTGGGAGGTCCCCCTGAAGGTTCATGCCATTGTGTGATGTCAAAAGAGGCTTATTATGAGTCACCGGCTGCCGGAGGTCAAATACCATTGTGATGTCACAAGAGGCTTCATTGCGATCAACCCCTAGGCTGTTGAGTGTAGTCAACCATTGTGATGTCACAAGAGGCTACATTGTGATGTCACCGCTGAGGTAATCAAATGTGATGACCAACAAGTCTGAATTGTTAGGTCACCGCTGAGGTCATCCATTGTGATGTCATAAGAGACTAATTGTGGAGGTCACCGCTGAGGGGTCATCCATTGTGAGTCCATAAGAGTCTACATTGTAGAGTCACCCTAGATGAGGTTGAACGCTGAGGTCATCCATTGCGATGTCCACTAGAGGCTTCAATTGGTGATGTCCACCTACTAGGATGGAGGGTCATCCATTGTGATGTCAACAAGAGGCTTTCATGTGAAGGACACCGCGCCTGGAGTGTAGATCGCTTTGTGATTTCACAATACAAGAGGCTAAACATTAGTGAGGTCACCTGCTGAGGAGATCATACCATTGTGATGTCATAAATAGGCCACATTTGAGGTCAAGCTAGAGGGTCATCCAAAATATGTTGTGATGTCAAAAGAGGCTACATTGTGAGGTCCCCGCTGAGGTTCATACCATTGTGGATTCAAAAGATGCTTTATTATGAGAGTCACCGCTGAGGGTCATCCCCATTGTGATGACACAAGAGGCTAACATTGTGAGGTCCCCGCGGCTGAGTCATCCATTGTGGATGTCAAAAGAGGCTTTCTTATTATGAGTGTCACCCGCTGAGTCATCCAAATGTGATGTCACAAGAGGCTTCATTGTCATGTCACCCCTGCTGAGTGAGGGTCATTCCATTGTGATTTCCACATATATGCTACATTGTGGAGGTCAACCGCTAGAGAGGTACCCATTTGTGATGTCATGAAGATGCTGAAATTGTGATTGTCAACGCTGAGTGGAGTCCATCCATTGTGATGTCCATAAGAGACTGAATTGGTGAGGTCCACCGCTGAGGTCATCCTTTGTGATGTCATAAGAGGCTACATTGTGAGTCACCTGGCTCCGCTGTGATTGGTTGCGTCATCCCATGTGCGATGTGTCCCAAGAGGCTTCATTGTGATGTCTCCTCTGAGGCACTTGGAGGGGTCATAACCCTTTGTGATGTCACAAGAGGCTTCAATATGTGAGTTCACCGCTGAGGTAATCCGTTTGTATGTCCACAAGAAAGGCATACATTTGTGAATGTCACCGCTGGAGCGTCATCCAATTATGGATGTCCAATAAGATGCCGACAATGTGATGTCACTCAGCTGCTGAGGGCGCCTTGAGGTCTATCCATTGTGATGTTCAAAAGAGCCTTACAATGTGAAGTCCCCGCTGAAGGTCATCCATTGTGATTCAAAAGAGGCTTTATTAAGGGTCCCCGCTGAGTCGTCATCCAATGTTGGGATGTCACAATAGGCGAACATGTGAGTCCCCGCTGGGAGGTCATATTCCATTGTGATGTCAAAAGAGGCTTTATTATGATGTCCACCGCTGGGGAGGTCATCCCATAGTGATGTCACAAGAGCTTCATTGTTGATGATCAAGCCGCTGAGGAGGTCCTCCATTGTGATGTCACAAGAGGCTACATTGTGGGGTCACCGGCGTTGAGGTAATCCCATTGTGCAATGTCAAAAGAGCTGAATAGTGAGGTCACCGCTGACGACTTCCCATTGTGATGTCATAAGATACTGTAATTTGTTGAGGTCACCGCTAGAGGTCACCAGTGTGATGTCATAAGAGTCTAACTTTGTGATGTCACCGCTGAGTCTATCATTGCGATGTCACAAAGAGGCTTCATTGTGATGGTCACCACTGAGGTCATCCATTGTGAATGGTTCACAAGAGGCTTTTCATTTGTGAGTCCACCCGCATGAGGTAGATCCATTGTGAAGTCACAAGAGGCTTTCATTGTGAGGTTCACCTGCTGGATGTCATTCTATTGTGATTGTCATAAGGAGGCCACATTGTGAGGTCACTGCTGAGTGTCATACCATTGTGATGTCAAAAAGGCTACATTGTGTAGGATCCCGCTGAGGTCATCCATTGTGATGTCAAAATAGGCTTTTTATGAGGTCACCAGCTGAGAGTCATCCCAATTTTGGTGATGTCACAAAGATGCTACATTGTGAGGTCCCCGCTGGAGGGTCATCCATATTTGTGATGTCAAAAGAGGCTTAATTATAGGTCACCAGTCTGAGGTACCTCCATTGTGATTTCACAAAGGCTTCCAATGTGATGTCACCGCTGGCCTGAGGTCAAATTCCATTGTGGATGTCACAAAGATGCTTACATTGTGAGGTAGCAGCCGCTGGAGGTACATCCTTTGTGATGTCATAAGAGCTGCATTGTGAGTCACCGCCGAGGGAGTCATCCATTGTGATGTCAGAAGAGACTGAATTGTGAGGTCACCCTGGAGTTTCATCCATTGTGAAGAGTCAAAAGAGGCTCCATTGTGGAGGTCAACCGAGCTGAGGTCCATCCATTGCGATGTCACAAGAGGCTTCATTGTGATGTCACTACTGAGTCAATTCTCCATTGTGATGTCAACACAGAGGCTTCATTGTGTAGGTCACCGCTGAGGTAACTCCCAATTTGTGATTTCACAAGGGCTTAACATTTGTGAGGTCTCCGCTGGAGAGGCGATCTCCAACCATTGTGATGGACCATAAGAGGCCCACATTGTTGAGTCCACTGCTAGGAGGTCATCCATTCTGTGATGCAAAAGAGGCTACAGTGTGAGTTCCCCGCTGAGGGTCATTCCAACATTGTGATGACAAAAGAGCTTATATTAAGAGGGTTTTTTTTTCCCCCCCACGCTGAGAGTCATCCATTGTGATGTCACAAGAGGCTACATGTGAGGTTTCCCCGCTGAGGTCCATCCATCCATTTGATATCAAAAGAGCCCGTTTATTATTGAGTTCACCGCTTGGAGGTCATCACTCATTGTGATGGCACAAGAGGCTTCAGTGTGATGTCACCACTGAGGTCATCCATAGTGATGTCCACAAGAGGCTACATTGTGAGCGTCACGCGTGCCGTGTTGAGTAAGTCCATTGGATGTTCATAAGAGGCTGAATTGTGAGGTCACCCTGCTGGAGTCGATCCCATTGTGATGTCATTAAGAGACTGAATTGTTAGGTCACCGCTGCAGCTGAGTCATTCCATGTGTGATTATAAGAGCTTACATTGATGAGGCCGTCACCGCTGAGTGTGGTAGTTCATCCCATTGCGATGTCACAAGAGCTGTAATTGTGATGTCACCACTGAGGTCATCCATTGTGATGCACAAGAGGCCTTTCATTGTGAGTCACCGCTGGAGGTAATCCAATTGTGATGTCACAGAGATGTCTATCATTGTTGAGGTCACCGCTGAGGAGGTCATCCCATTGTGATTCATAAGAGGCCACATATAGTGAGGTCACTGCTGGGAGGTCATGCACCCATTGTGATGTCAAAAGAGGCCTACATTGTGAGGTCCCCTGCTGGGGAGGTCATAAACCAAGTGAATGTCAAAAAGAGCTTTTATTATGATTCACCGCTGAGGTGTCATCCATTGTGGATGTCACAAGAGGCTACATTGTGAGGGTTCCCCCTCTGAGGTCATCCATTGTGATGTCAAAAGATGGCTTTATTATGAGGTCACCGCTGAGGTTGTCATTAACCATTTGTGGATGTCTCTAGAGGCTCTCATTGTTAATTCACCGCTGAGGTCATTCCATTGTGATGTCACAAGAGGCTACATTGTGAGTCACCGCAGAGGTACTCCATTGTGATGTCATAATAGGCTGAATTTGAGGTCACCGCTGAGGACGTGTCATCCATTGTGATAGTGTCATAAGAGACTGCATTGTGATCACCGCTGAGATGAGGTTGTAGGTCATCCAAACCATTGTGATTCATAAGAAGGCCTGCCCCACCCATTGTGAGTCCACCGATGCTGTGGTCACCATTGCGAATGTCACAAGAGGCTTCATTGTGAATGTCACCCACCTGAGGTCGATATCCATTGTGATGTCACAAGTATGGCTTTTCATGTGAGGTCACCGCTGAGGGTAGAGTCCATTGTGATGTCACAAGAGGCGTAAACATTGTGAGGAGTCAGCCGCGAGGTGAGGTCCATCCATGTGATGGTCCTAAGAGCCACATTGTGAGGTTCACTGCTGAGGTCATCCCATTGTATGTCAAAAGAGGCTTACATGTGAGGTTCCCGCTGAGGTCATTTTGCTGCGCAATTCCAATTGTTGATGTCGAAAGAGCCTTTATTATGAGTCACCGTCTGAGTCATCCATTTGATTCACAACAAGAGGCTACAATGTGAGGTCCCCGCGCTGCAGAGGGTCATGCCATTGTGATGTCAAAAGAGGCTTTATTATAGGTCACCCGCTGGAGTGCGTCAACCTTTGAGAGTCACAAGAGGCTTCTTGTGAATGTCACCGCTGGAGGTCATCCATTGTGATTTCCAAGATGCTACATTGTGAGGTCACCGCATGAGGTAAATCCTATTGGTGCTTCCATAAGAGCTGGAATTGTGAGGTTCCACCGCTGTGAGGGTCATCCATTGTGATGTCATAAGAGACTGAATTGTAGAGGTCACCCGAGCTGTGGAGGTTTGCCACCATTGTGATGTCATAAGAGGCCTACATTGTAGGTCACCGCGCTGGAGGGTCATCCAGTTGCGATGTCACAAAGGCTTCATTGTGATTGTCCACCACTGAGGGTCTTCCCATTTTGATTGTCCACAAACAGAGGCTTCATTGTGAGGTCACCGCGTGAGTGAATCCATAGTGATGTCACAATAGGCATGACACATTGTTTAGGGGTACACCGCTGGTGGAGTGTCATCCATTGTGATGTCATACAGATGCCAACATTGTGAGTCACGCTGGCAGGTCATACCACATTGTGATGTCAAAGACAGAGCTACATTGTGGAAGGTCCCCAGCGAGGTCATCCACATTGTGATTGTCAAAAGAGTGCTTTATTATGAGGGTCCACCGCTGAGCGTTGAGGTTACATCCATTGTGATGTCCACAGAGCTACATTGTGAGGTCCCCTCTGACGTCATCCTTTGTGATGTCAAAAGAGGCTTTATTATGAGTCACCAGCTGAGGCGTCATACATCTGTGATGTCACAAGGAGGCCTTCATTGTGATGTTCACCTCTGAGGGTCATCCATTGTGGATGTCAAACAAGAGGCTTACATTGTGAGTCACCGCCTGAGTAATCCCATTGTGATGTCCATAAGGAGGCTGAATAGGAGGTCACCGCTGAGGTCCATGCCATTGTGAAGTCATAAGAGACTGAATTGTGAGGTCACCGCTGAAGTCATGCCATTTGTGATGTCATAAGAGGCTACATTGTGAGGTCAACCCTGAGGTCATTCCATTGCGATGTCACCAAGAGGCTTCATGTGATGTCACGATACTGAGGCGTCATCCAGCCAAATTTGTGAGTGTCACAAGAGGCCTTCATTGTGGGAGGACACCGGCTGAGGTAAATCCATTTTGATGTCACAAGAATGCTACATTGTGAGTCATCCGCTCTGCTTGAGGTCATCCATGTGATTCATAAGAGGCCCCACAATTGTGAGGTCACTGCCTTGAGGTCATCCATTGTGAGTCAAAAGAGGCTACATTTTTAACTTATAATTATGTGAGGTCCCCGCTGAGGTCAGCCCCATTGTGATGTCAAAAGAGGCTCTTATTATGAGGTTCTTACCGCAGAGGTTCATTCCAAGTGATGTCCCAAGAGGCCCACTTTGTGAGGCCCCTGCTGAGGATGGAAAAGGTCAACCATTGGGATGTCCAAAAGAGGCTTTATTATGAGGTCACCGCTGATGTCATCCAATTTGTATGTCACAATAGGCTGATCATGTGATGTCCCCCGCTGAGGTTCATCCACATGTGATTTCACAGGCAACAATAGCTACATTGTGAGGCTCACCTCAGAGTTAATCCCAATTTATGATGTCATAAAATCTGAATTGTGAGGTCCAACCGCTGAGGTCCATCCCGATTGTTATGTCAAAAGAGACTGAATTGTGAGGTCACCGCTGAGGAGTCAAACCATTGTGATTTCATAGAGGACTACATTGTTGAGGTCACCAGCTGTTCGGTGAGGTTCATCCATTGCGATGTCCAAGAGGCTTCATGGTGGATGTCACCACTGAATAGGCATCCCAATGTGATGTCACAAGAGGCATTCATTGTGTGAGGTCACGCGAGCGTGTTAGGTACATCCAATTGAGTGATTTACAAGAGTCTCACATTGGGAGTCACCGTCTGAGGGCCATTCCATCGTGATTCATACGAGGCCACATTGTGAGGTCACAGCTGAGTCCGTCATCCATTGTGATGTCAAAGGAGGCTACAATTGTGAGGTCCCCCCGCTGAGGTCCAATCCATTGTGATGTCAAAAGAGGCTTTATTATGAAGGTCACCGCTAGAGGTCATCCATTGGTGATGTCACAAGAAGGCTTACATTGTGAGTCCCCGCTGAGTCATGGCCAATTGTGATGTCAAAAGGAGGCTTTTGATTATGAGGTCCACAGCTGTGAGTAGTCATCATATGTGATTTCACAAAGAGGCAACATTGTGATGACACCGCTGAGGTCATCCATTGTTGTCACAAGAGGCTACATTTGAGTCACCGCTGAGGTAAATCCACATTGTGATGTCATAAGAGGCTGAATTGTGAGGTTCACCCGCTGGAGTCATCCATTTGGTGATGTCATACAGAGACTGAATTGTTGAGGTCATCCGCTCTGCTGAAGGACATCCATTGTGATGTCATAAGAGAGGTCTACATGTGAGGTCCACCGCTCGATGATGGGTCATCCCATGCGATGTCACAAGAAGGCGTCAAATTAGTGATGGTCAACCACTGAGGGTCCATCCCATTGTGATTCATGGATATTTAAAAAAAAATAGGAAATATTAATATATATTGGGGAATAATTTAAGGGGGGGGGGGGGGGGGGGGGGGGGGTGGGGGGGGGGGTGTTTTTTTTATTGATGATGAATTTGTGTTGGGAAAAGATGTGTTTTTAATTGGGGAGTAAATAGAGCTACATGTAGGTCACCGCTGCCGAGGTACCATCCAAATTGTGATGTCAAAAGAGGCCACATTGTGAGTCCTGCTTGGCTGGAGGTCATCCATATGTGATGTCAAAAAGAGGCTACATTGTGAGGTCCCCCTGAGGTCATCCATTGGATGTCAAAAAGCTTTATTAAGAGGTTCACCGCTGAGGTCATTCCTTTGTATGTCACAAGAGGCTACATTGTGAGGTCCCCGCTGGCTGAGCGTCATCCATTGGAGTGTCAAAAGAGCTTTATATGAGGTCAACCGCTGAGGAGGTCAATCCATTGGATAGTCACAAGAGGCTTCGATGTGAATGTCAACGCTGAGGTCATCCGTTGTGATGCACAAGAGGCCTAACATTGAGAGGTCACCTTGGAGGTAATCCAATTGTGTATGTCAAAAGAGGCTGAATTGTGAGTCACCGCTGAGGTCATCCATGCGATGTCCATATAGAACCCTGAATTGAGATGGTGCACCGCTGAGGGTCATCCATTGTGAGTCATAAGAGGCTCATAGTAGGGTCACATCCGCTGAGGGTCATCCATTGGCATGTCACAGAGAGGCTTCTAGTGATGTCACCTACTGAGGTCATCCATTGGGATGTCACTAGATGACTTCATTGGAGGTCACCAGCTGAGGTAAATCCCCATTGTGAAGTCACAAGAGGCTAACATTGTGAGTCACCGCTGGTAGAGGGTTCATGCATTGTGATGTCATAAGAGTCCACATTGTGAGTGTCACTGCTGCAGAGGTCATCCACACATTGTGATGTCAAAAGTAGGCTATAAACATGTGAGGTCCCCGCTGAGAGTCATCCATTGTGAGTCCAAAAGAGGCATTTAATATGAGGTCACCGCTGGTGAGGTCATCCATGTGATGTCAACAAGAGGCTACATTGTGAGGGCCCGCTGAAGGTCATCCCATTGTGTTTCAAAAGAGGCCTTTATTATGAGTCACCGAGAGGAGTCATCCATATGGTGATGTCACAATAGGCTTCATTGTGATGTCACCTGCTGTGAGGACGGCTCATCCATTGTTGAAGTCACAGAAGGGCTACATTGTGAGTCACCGCTCGTGGTAATCCATTCCTCTGTGAGTCATAAGAGGCCTGAATGAGAGGTCAACTCGCTGGAGGTCGATCTCCATTTGTGAAGTCATAAGAGACTGAATTTGGTGAGGTCACCGCTGGAGGTCATCCATTGTGATGTTCAAAGAGGCTACATTGTGATTGTCCACCATGAGCTGAGGTCATCCGGCCCAGATCGATGTCACAAAAGCTTCATTGTGATGTCACAACTGGAGGACGGAAAGGGTCATCACATTGTGAAGTGACACACAAAGAGGCTTCATTTTGATGTCACCGCTGATGTGAATCCAATTGTGATAGTCACAAAGAGCTACATGTTTGAGGTCACCGCTGAGGTCATCCATTGTGATTGTCCATGAAAGGCCACATTGAGAGGTCACTAGCTGGGATGTCATCCACATTTGTGAAGTCAAAAGTGTCTACATTGTGAGGTCCCCGCTGAGGTCACTCCCTACTGTGATGTCAAAGAGGCTATATAATAAGAGGTCACCGCTGAGGTCATCCATTGTGAGTGTCACAGAGAGGCCTAACATTGTGAGGTCGCCCATCTTGAGGTCCAACCATTGGTGATGTCAAAAAGAGGCCTTTTTTATGAGGTCACCGCTGGAGGGTCATTACCATCTGTGATGTCACAAGAGGCTTCATTGTGATGTCACCGTTCTGAGGTCTACGTCATCCATTGTGATTTCACAAGAGTCTACCATTGTAACGTCACCCCTGATGAGGTAATTCCATTGTGATGTCAATAACAGGCTGAATGTGAGTCACCGCTGAGTTTTGTCATCCCATTGTGATGTCATAAGAGACTGAATTGGAGGTCACCTGCTGAGAGTCATCCATTGTGAGTCATAAAGAGTCAAATACATTGTGAGGTCAACAGCATGGGAGGTCCTCCATTTGGCGAAGATGTCACCAAGAGCTTCATTGTGAATGGTCACCACTTGAGGGTCATCCATTGTGATGTCACCAAGAAAGGGGGCCCCCCTTCATTGTAGGTCACGCTATCATGAGGTAATCACCCCCCATTGTGAAGACACGACAGAGCTACATTGTGAGGTCACCTCTGCACTGAGGTCATCCAATGTGATTCATATAGAGGCCACATTGTGAGGTCACAATTGCAGAGGTTCATATCCATTGGTGATGACAAAAGAGGCCTACATTGTGAGGTCCCCGCTGGGAGGTCATCCATATGTGATGTCAAAAGAGCTTTTATTATGAGGTCTCCGCCTGAGGTCATCCCACCATTGTGATTCACAAGAGGCTACATTGTGATGTCCGCTCTGAGGTCATCCATTGTGATACCAAAATAGTCCTTTATTATGATGTTCACCGCTGAGGGAAGGTCATCCATTGTGATGTTCACAAGTAGGGCTGTTCATTGTGATGTCACCCGCAGAGGTCATAAATTCCAATTGTGATGTCACAAGAGGCTACATTGTGAGTCACCGCTGGAGCACCTGCTGAGGTAATACCATTGTGAGTCCATAAGAGGCTTAAGTTGTGAGGTCACCGCTGAGGTCATCCATTGGAAGTACATAAGAGACTGAATTTGTGAGTCACACGCTGGTGAGGTCATCCATAGTGATGTCATAAAGATTACATTGTGAGTCCATCCGCTGAGGAGGTCATCCATTGCGAATTACACACAAAAGGCTTCATTGAGATGTCACCACTACCTGAAGGTGTCATCCATTGTGATGTCACAGGCAAGACAAGATGGCTTCATTGTAGGGCTCACCGCTGAGTAATCTCATTGTGATGTCACAATAGTGCTACATAGTGAGGTCACCGCTCTGGAGTGAGGTCATCCATTTTGATGTCATCAAGAGGCCACATGATGTGAGGTCCACTGCTGAGGAGAGGTGTCATCCATATTGTGATGTCAAAAGAGGGCTACATTGTTAGTCCCCGCTAGAGGGTCATCACATTGTGAGTCAAACAGACGCCTTAATTATGAGGTCACCGCTTGAGGTCATCCATTGTATGTGCACAAAGCTACATTGTGAGGTCCCCGCTGAGAGTCCCCTCCAATCATTTGATGTCAAAAGAGGCTTTATTATGAGGTCACACGCTGAGGAGTCTCCATTGTGATTGTCACAAGAGGCTTCATTGTGATGTCAACCTGATGAGGTCACCATTGTGAAGTCACAAGAGGCATAACAATGTGAGGGTCACCTCTGAGGTAATCCATTGTGATGTCATAAGAATAGCTGAATTGCTGAGTCACCGCTGGAGCGGTTCATCCATTGTGATGTCATAGAGACAGAATAGTGAGGTCCCCCGCTGAGATGTGTCATCCATCTGTGATGTCATAGAGGCTACATTGTGAGGTCAAACCCGCTGAGGTCATTCCATCTGCGATGTCAAAATCAAGTAGGCTTCATTTGATGATTCACCCATTGAGGTCATCACCAATTGTGATGTCACAAGATGCTGGTCATTGTGAGGTACACCGCTGGAGGTAATTCCATTGTTGATGTCACAAGTGTGCTAAAATTTGTGAGTCACCGCTGAGGGTCATCCATTGTATGTCTAAGAGCCACATTGTGAGTTCACTGCGGAGCTCATCCATTGTGATGTCATAAAGAGGCTACATTGTTGAGGGCCCCGCTGAGTCATGCCCATTGTGATGTCAAAAGAGGCTTTTATTAGAGGTGCACCGCTGAAGGCGCCGCGATGTTCACCATTGTGGAATTTCACACTAGAGGGCTACATGTGAGTTACCCGCTGATACTAGTGAGAGGTACCCCCTGTATGTCATCCATTGGTGATGTCAAAAAGAGGCTTTATTATGAGTTGTCACCGCTGAGGTCCATTCCATTGTGATGACACAAAGAGGCTTCATTGTGATGTCACCGCTTGGTCGAGGTCATCCTTATGTAAATTTCACATCGAAGGCTACATTGTGTAGTCACCGCATTGGTAAATTGAGGAAAGTCCCATTGTGATGTCATAAATGCTGAAATTGAGGGTCACCGCTGAGGTTATCAACCAATTGTGATGTCATAAGAGACTGAATGGTGGAGGTCACCGCTGAATCAATCCATTGTGATGTCATAAGAGGCTACATTGTGAGGTCACCGCTAGCGGTCCATCCATTGCGATGTCTCAAGAGCTTATTGTAGGAGTCACCACTTGAGGTCTTCCCAATTGATGAGTCACAAAGGCTTTCGTCATTGTGAGGTCACCGCTGAGGTTTAATCCATTGTGAATGTCCACAAGAGGCTACATTGTGAGGTCACCGCTAGGTCATCCATAGTGATGTCATATAGAGGCCACATTGTGAGTCACTGCGAGGGTCATCCAATTTGTGATGTCAAAAAGAGCTACATTTGTGAGGTCCCCGCTGAGTGTCCATCCATTGTGATGTCAAAAGAGGCTTTAGTATGAGTCACGCTGAGGCGTCATCCAAATTGATTATGTCACAATAGGCAACATTGTTGAGGGTCCCCGCTGAGGTCATCCATTGTGATTCAAAAGAGGCTTTATTATGAGTCATCCGCTGAGGACAAGAGGTCCGGCGTCATCCATGTGAATGTACACAATAGGCTTTCATTGTATTATGTCACTCAAGCTGATTGGGTGCATCCCATAGTGAAGTCACAAGAGGCTACATTGAGAGGTCACCTGCGTGCGAGGTAAACCATTGTGAGTTCCCCCCCCCCCCCCATTTAAAGAAAGGGCTGAATTGTGAGTCACCGCTTGAGTCATCCATATGAGATGTCAAAGAGACTGAATTTGAGGTCACCGCTGAGGTCATCCCATTGTGATGTCATAAGAGGCTACATTGTGAGGTCACCCGGCTGAGTGAGGTCAATCCATTGCGATGTCACAAGAGTCTTTCTCATCATTGTGATGTCACCACTGAAGATCATCCCATAGGATGTCACAAAGTAGGCTTCATTAGTGAGGGTCACCGCTGAGGTAATATCCATTGTGATGTCACAGACTCACAAAGAGGCTACATTGAGAGGTCACCCGCTGCTGAGTGTCCTCCATTTTTATGGTCATAAGAGGCCCACAATTGAGGTCCACTGCTGAGAGGGTCAATCCATTTGTGATGTCAAAAGAGCTAACATTGTGAGTCCCCTTCTGAGGTCCATCCATTTTTGATGTCAAAAAGGCTTAATTATAGGTCACCTCTTGCTGGAGGGCGGAGGTCATCCAATGTGTGAAGGTCACAAGAGCTACATTGTGAGGTCCCCGCTGAGGTACCATGTACCCATTGTGGATGTCCAAAAGAAGGTCTTTATTAAAGGTCACCAGCGATGAGTGGAAAGAGGGATCAATCCAAATTGTGGATGTCAAAGAGGCTTCATTTGTGATGTCACAGGCTGAAGATGAGAGTCATCCATTTGATGTCCACACAGAGCTACATATGTTGAGTGTCACCGCTGAGGAAAGTAATCCATTGTGGATCATAAGAGGCTGAATTGTGAGGTCACCGCTGGAGGGTCATGCCATTGTGATGCATAGGAGACTGAATTGATGAGGTCACCGCTGAGGACACCATTGTGATGTCAATAAATAGCCTACATAGTGATGTCACCGCTGAGGTACTCCATTGCGATGTCACAAGAGGCGTCATTGTGATGTCACCACTGAGGTCATCCATTGTGATGTCACAAGAGGCTTCATTGTGAGGTCACCCGCCGATTGATGTTAATCCATTTGAGTCACAAGATGCTAACATTGTGAGGATCACCGCTGTTGAGTGGGAAGGTTCAATCCATTGTGATGTCAAAAGAGGCCTCATTGTGAGGTCACTGCTGAGTGTCATCCCCATTGTAGATGTCAAAGAGGCTACATTGTGAGGTCCCCAGCTGATGTCATGCATCTCATTGTGGATGTCAAAAGATGCTTTATTTAGAGGTCACCGCTGAGTGGAAAGGCGGTCATCCAATTGTGAAGTCACAAGAGGCTTACATTGTGAGGTTCCCCGGCTGAGGACGAGGGTCATCCAATTTGTATATGTCAAAAGAGGCTTAATTTTGAGGTCACCGCTGAGGAGGTCATCCATTGTGGTATTCACAAAGCTTCATTGTGAAGTCACCTGCTGAGGTCATCCATTGTGATGTCACAAAGGATACTTTGTGGGTCACCGCTGAGTTATCCAATGTGATGTCTTAAGGAGGCTGAATTGTGATGAGGACACCGCTGAGGTCATCCATAGTGATGTCATATGAGACTGAATTTGTGAGGTCAGCCGCTGGAGGTCATCCATTGTGATGTCATAAAGGCAACATGTGAGGTCTACCGCTGAGGTCATCCATTGCGACTGTTCACAAGAGGCTTCTTTGTGATGTCACCACTGGGAGGTCATCCATAGTGATGTCCCACCAAGATGCTTCATTGTGGAGTAACCGCTGAGGTAATCCCCCCATCCCTCCATCAATTGGTGATGTCACAAGAGGCACATTGTGAGTCACACGCTGAGTCATCTTCCCATTCTGTGATGTCATAAGAGGCCACATTGAGAGGTCCACTGCTGAGGGTCAATACCATTGTTGATGTCCAAAAGAGGCTACAATTTGTGGAGGTCCCCGCTGAGGTCATCCATTTGTGCATGGTCTTAAGAGGCTTTATTATGAGTCACCGCTGCGCTGAGGGTCATCCAAATGTGATGGTCAACCATCAAGAGGGCTGACATTGTGATGTCCCCGCTGAGTCATCCATTGTGATGTCCAAAAGAGGCTTCATTATGAGGTCACCGCTGACTGAGGTCATCCATTTTTTTGGGAGATGTTACAGCAGGAGGCTCTCATTGTGAAGTCACCAGCTGAGGCGAGGAAAAAGAGCTCAATCCAATTTGAAGTCAAAAGAGCTACATTGTGAGTGTCACCGCTCGATGGATAAAGTCCATTTATGATGTCATACAGAGCTGAAACTTAGGAGTCACCCGCTGCTTGAGCTCAGTTCATACCATTGTGATGTACCATAAGAGACTGAATTGGTGAGGTCACCTGCTGGAGAGTCATCCATATGTGGAAGACATAAGAGGCTAGCAATGAGAGGTTCACCGCTGAGTGTCATCCCAGCGAATGTATCACAAGAGGCTTCATGTGATGTCCACCACTGAGGTGGGTCGATTCCCATTGTGAAGTCACATAGAGGCGTTTCATGAGTGAGGTCAACCGCTGAGGGTAATCCATTGTGATGTCACAAGATGCTACATAGAGAGGTCACCGCTGAGGTCAACCATTGTGATTGTCCAATAAGAGGCCAACAAGTTGTGAGGTCACTGCTGAGGGGTGCATCCATTGTGAATTTCAAAAGAGGCTGCATTTTGAGGTCCCCGCTGAGGTAGCGTCATTCCATTGTGATTTCAAAAAGAGGCTTTATTTATGAGGTCACCTGCCTGAGAGGGAGGTCATCCTTTTTGATGTCACAAACAAGAGGCTACATTGTGGAGGGCCCCGCTGAGGGTCATCCATCTGTGAGTGTCAAAAGATGCTTTATTTATGAGGTCACGCTGAGGAGTTCATCCAGTTGTGATGTCACAAGATGCTTCATGGTGGATGTTCACGCTGAGGGAGGGAGGGTCATTCCATTGGTTGTCACAAGATGCAACATTTGTGAAGGTCACCAGCTGAGGTACTCCATTGTGATGTCATAAGAGGCTTGAATTGTGGAGGTCTCCGTCTGAGCTCAGAGGAGGTCATCCATTGTTAATTTCATAAGATACTAAACTGTGAGGTCACCGCTATAGAGGTCATCCATGTGATGTCATAAGAGGCCTTACATTGTGGAGTCACCGCTTGAAGAGGGTCATCCATTGCGATGTCCACAAGAAGGCTTCCGATTGTGATTGTCACCAAACTCCTGAGGGTCATCCATTGGTGATGTCACATAGAGCTTCATTTGTGAGGTCACCGTGCTGATGAAATCCCGATTGAGAAGTCACAAGAGCTGTATACATTTGTTAGGTCTCCGCTGAGTCATCCAGTTGTGAGTCATACAGAGAGTCCACATTGTGAGGTCACTGCTGATGGGTCCCATCCAGTTGGTGAATGACAAAAGAAGGCTGTACATTGTGAGGTCCCCGCTGAGGGGGACATCCACATTGTGAGGTCAAAAGAGCTTTATTAGAGGTCACCGCTGAGGAGGGTCAACCATTGTGATGTCACAAGGAGGCTACATTGTGAGGTCCCCGCTGAGTCATAACATTGTTGATGTCAAAAGATGCTTTATTATGAGGTCACCGCTGAGGGATGTCAACGCAATTGTGATGTCGACAAGAGGCTTCATTTTGAAGTCACCGCAGCCTGAAGGCAGCTGAGGGTTCTTCCATTGTATGTCAACAAGAAGCTACATTGTGAGGTCACCGCAGAGGTTTGTTTAATCCCATTGAGATGTCATAAAGAGCTGAATGTGAGTCACCGTGCTGAGGTCATCCTTATGTGATGTCAAAGAGACTGGAATAGGAGAGGTCACCGGGCTGCGCACTGAGTCATTCCATTGTGATGTCTAAGAGGCTACAATGTGAGGTCACTCGCTGGAGGGTCATCCCATTGCGATTCACAAGAGGCTTCATAGTGATGTCATCACTGATCACCATTGGTGATGTCACAGAGAGGCTTCATTGTGAGGTCACCGCTTGAGGTTAATCCATTGTGAAAATGTCACACAGAGCTACAGTTGAGGTCACCGCTGAGTGCGGTTGGGAGGTCATCCATTGTGATGTCATAAGAGGCCACATTGTGAGGTCACTGCTGAGGGAGGTCATACCATTGTGGATTTCAAAAAGAGGCTACATTGGAGTCCCCCGCTAGGGTCATATTTACCATATGTGATGTCAAAAGAGGCTTATTATAGGTTTCACCCGCTCTGAAGGTCATCCATTGTGGAAGTCACAAGAGGCTACAATTTGTGATTCTCCCGCTGAGAGTCATCCAAATTGTGATGTCAAAAAGAGGCTTTATATGAGGGCACCAGCTGAGAGGTCATCGCAATTGTGATGACGAAACAGAGGCTTCATCTGTGATGTCCACCGGGCTGAGTTTCCAATCCATTGTGATGTCACAAAGAGGCTACATGTGGGGTCACCGCTAGGTAATGCCACATTAGTAGATGTCATACGAGGCTGAATGTGAGGTCAACCGCTGAGGTCCATCCATTGTGATCTCATAAGAGACTGGAATTTGTGAGGTCACCGCTGAGGATTTCATCCCCATTTTGATTGACATAAGAGCTTACATTTGTGATGTCACCGCTGGTGAGGTCATACCCATTTGCGTATGTCAGCCAGCAGGCTTCATGGTGAGGTACCACCTACTGAGGTCATCCCATTGGTGTTGTCACAAGAGCTTTCAATTGAGAGTGTCACCGCTGATGAGGTAATCCATTGTGATGTCCACAAGAGTCAACATTGTGAGGACACCGCTCCGAGGTCATCCATTGTGATGTCATAATAGCCACATTGGTGAGGTCACTGCTCTGAGGTCCAATCCATTGTGATGTCAAAATTAGGCTACAATGTTAGACCTCCTCTTTGAGGTCAACCTAGTTTGTGATGTCAAAAGAGGCTTTATTATGAGGTCACCGCTGGAGCGGCGTCATCCATTGTGAATTGTGTCACAGACAAGAGGCTACTTTGTGAGGGTCCCCGCTGAGGTCATCCATTGTGATGTCACAAGAGGCTTCATTATGAGGTCACCGCTGAGGTCATCCATTGTGATGTCACAAGAGGCTTCATTGTGAGGTCACTGCTGAGGTCATCCATTGTGATGTCACAAGAGGCTACATTGTGAGGTCACCGCTGAGGTCATCCATTGTGATGTCATAAGAGGCTGAATTGTGAGGTCACCGCTGAGGTCATCCATTGTGATGTCACAAGAGGCTACATTGTGAGGTCACCGCTGAGGTCATCCATTGTGATGTCACAAGAGGCTACATTGTGAGGTCACTGCTGAGGTCATCCATTGTGATGTCACAGAGGCTTCATTGTGAGTCACCGCTGAGGGGCATCCATTGTGATGTCACAAGAGGGTTCATTGTGAGGCCCGCGGAGGTAAACCATTGTGATGTCAAAGAGGCTCATTGTAGGGCCCGCTGAGGGTCATCCATTGTGATGTCAAAGAGGCTACATGTGATCCCGCTAGGTATCCATTGATGCAC